>JACEGR010006788.1:0-56824 GCA_014170235.1 Listronotus bonariensis | reverse complement strand
GGCTTAGATCATATAATTGCGAAATGCAATTTGCGAATTGCGGAACGTGTTCTGATTGGTCAATGTCGAACGAAACATTTAAAATTGACCAACAGAACATGTTCTGCAAATCGCATTAAGCTTATCACTCCTATCCTAGACTTGTGAATTTATGATAAATACCAAGACCAAGACAATTTATTTTAATTACAATTAAAGTTAATAAGATCCACACTGGGTGATTTTCCTGGGAATTTTTCCATCTGTATTTATAATCTAAAAGTCTTCCTTATGGTTATTGTTTTATACTTATATGTATGACTTTTAAAAAATAAAATGTTTTGATCTATTATTATCCGTGAAGATCCTGTAATATTCATATCCTTAAATGTGTACAGCTCTGTATATTTACACGTGAAATAAAAAACTACTCTTAATTAAGCGTTACAAGTACTTAAATCTTACCTAAATTTAAAACGAGAATCTTTGTGTAACCTCTCATGTCTTGTTTTATTTCCGCAGATAGTAATTTGACAAAATTGACATTTGAACCTTTGAGGAAAGTGGTTGGTATAGTGATTGTATAACTGGGACCATGGAAGAGTTTTCTTGCAAATAGAGCATATGCTTAGTCCTCCTAAAAGAAAGTTTATGAATATTATACAGGTATACTTATACATATTACATACAGATTGTCCCAAATGCAAGGAAACGAAAAAATATCTTGAAAACTACGGACCTTAAAAAAGTTTTAATAAATCGAATTGATATTTCAAAACTAAATTGATTTTTTTAAATAAAGTGTTCAAATGCAAAACCAAACATTTGACATAAAAAAATAACCATGTATGGATTCTGTATTAGAAAGTTGCCAGGAATAGAATTTTCTGACCCTTAAGTTTATAATCCAATATTTAAGGCAATTACTCGTGGTTTAAATTTATACTTAAATGCAAAAGCAGACATTTGTGTGCCTTTTTAAATTGCAAAAGCAGACATTTGCTTCTAAGCCAATCCAGGTGCAAATTTTTAGTCACGTGATTGGGCGGGAGCCGCCATGCCTTCGAGTTTGAGCTTGTTACTTGTAATCAGATTTAGGTGAAACAAAATTAAATTTAATTACTGATGGTGATAAAGTTATTTTAAAACATATTTTTTAAATTGTTGATTTTTAAAATCTAATGTAGTAAAGGCCGAAAAAGAGTGGTAAACAAGCAAAAATGGAAACGGGACAAAGTCAAGAAAAAAGGTATGCTTTTTTAAAGTTTTTATTTAACTTAGAACAAATCAGGGCGAAGAACGCCCTGAATATAATGAAGAAGAGAGTATAATGGCATTATCTGGTACAAAAGATAATAATTTAAGAGTTTAGTTTTATTTCTTTATACAGGGTGTTTCAGAACTATGTGATCCAAATTCAAGATGTGATTCCTTGTATTATTTTATGAATAAAAGTTTCTATAAACATATGTCCAGAGTTGCTTCCTTACTGAGATACAGGGCGTTAAAATTTAATAAAAAAATAAGTTTTTTCCTAATATTTTTAATATGCTTAGGCCGATTTGAATAAAATTTGGTACATTTATTTAAAGTAATAAGGCGCTTATTCAGTCCTAACCAGATTGTTATTATTGGGTCCAGGTGCGTTTCAGCGCCTTTACAGACAGAGTGATAAAAAATTATACGAAGCCTTTGAATTTTCCGACTTTCCGCGTTCTCTACGTATGAAAGGTTTCATTTGACTCCATTCACTTCGATAGCGTTGGTCCGTCGCCCGTATTTCCGTCTTCCGCTAATATGAAAAGTCAGTGGGCACCGCAAAAAGTACGGCACTGACTTTTTTGACGTCTTTATATTTTTTATAATTGGCGATTTTAACTACCGATGGGGGCGCTGCTTAACGTAAACAAAGTCTAAAGAAGTAGGTAATATGCAGGTAGCTAGCTTTGATCCTGCTGCGGATTTCGGTTATTGAAACGGTATAAACTACTGTTCAAGTGTCAATACAGCTGTGTTTGAGTAGTGCCCTTGATGGTTTAACATACTTTTTTGTAAGTGGTGATTAGTGAACAAAGCGCCATGTAAATTTTTTTCGGAATGAGTAAAGAACTGTTTTTGACGCTAAGCTCAGTATTTTCATACCTCAATTGCACTCCCGATAGTAGTTGCACGTGCACAGTAAAAGGAGAAGAAATCTTAAATTTACTGATTATACACACTTCTTTTTATTTTAGATGTTAATGGCTCTTCTGATGCCATTATAAACGTTTTAATATAGATGAAAAGAAAGACTTTTTGATAAAAATGATAGTAAAACACACAGCTATTCACGCACAAGGCTCAAAAACGCGTGTTAAACAAAACGAAGTAAATAAATAATATTCACGAAATACAAAAGGTTAGTTCTGGTTAATAATATATTTATATTCATTTCAATGGTTAAACATGTCCGACCACCTGTTTTCTTAGGTTGCGCCGTTGACCACTCATTGATCTTAGAAATCGCCAATTAGGCAATTAATAATAAAACTTTTTAATTTCTTGAATTTTTGTGTATCAACCTTCATTTTTAAGAAAAAATATTAAAGCCACTTTAAGTCATTCTAAAAAGTAGCCCTAAACGGCAATCTAAAATTAACAAATAAAGAATTTTGATCTTAGTAAATAGGGATAATGACAGTTTTTGATATACACTACTGCTAATTTATTTTAAGGCAAATAATTGTTTTATTTTAATTTTTGCTTTTTAATCATGTTGTCTACGGGTACTTTTTAGAAGAAATTAAAGTAGCTTAAATATTTTTTTCCAAAAACGGAGGTAAATACAAAACAAACGCAAAAATTTAAAAAGTTGAATTATTAATTGCTTAATTATAAAAGAAAAATAAAAACGTCTAGAAAAGTCAGTGGCGTACTTTTTTTTCTCAATAATATAGTAACAATCTGGTAAGGGCTAAATAAGCGCCTTATTACTTTAAATAAATGTACCAAATTTTAGCTAAATCGGCCTAAGCATATTAAAAATATTTAGAAAAAACTGTTTTTTTATTAAATTTTAGCCCCGTGTATCTCAGTAAGGAAGCAACTCAGGACATATGTTTATAGGATTTTTTTTAAATAACATAAGGAATCACACCTTAAATTTTGATCCCATAGTTCTGAAACATTCTGTATAATAAAAGTACTTAACATTTTGTTTTATTGAAACAACCCCTTATTAGTATTTTATTAAATGCTGATATTAGTATTATAAAAATGCAAAGAACCAATAGCAGTTTATTTCGATGCAAAAGTAGACAACCAAAAATAAAAAGGTGTAGGATATACCGCATGTCCTTAACAAAAGGCTAAGAGCTCCTAAACTTTTTTATTTTTTAATATAAAAAATAGGCAGTGGTAGATAGTACTTAGGTATATTACATAGATGTGCAATATTTCACGTATTCAATTTTTTTAATGAGACACCCGGTATAATTGACTTATTGGAATAAAAAAATCACATTTTGAGTGTAATGACACTCCAGTTGATATCATTTAACAACAAGTTTCTTAATAATTTTCACTGGTACATAGTAATTTATTTTAATAAAAACCTATTTATTAGATACACGTTTTAAGATATTCAATCTTACAACAAAATAACGCGTCCAGATAGTGTTATTGTGGGAGGCGGTGAGTGCCAAAGAATTAGGGTAACGTTTGTCCTAGCTTCACCTATCTTTCTTATGTGGTCGCAAATAAAATGTGGCTCTAAAAAGGCGAATAGACAGTTCGTAACTTTGTAGACGTAATTGCACAATTTGATTTCATCTTCAGAACGGTGATCGACTTGTCACAAAAGGTTAATACATTTTTAAAATTTTTATAGGGTTTTTGGTGATCTGCAAGTTTATAAGGGTGAATCGACTCTGTGGGGGCACAAGTCCACGCTATGGTACTTGGATCGAAGCAGTTCCTTCTTAAATGACTGGCGAATATTTTAAAGAATATATTGAATTGCTTCTTTACACACCGACTTTTATTCAAAACAAAGATTAAATTGAAACTTTATCTTATTTCAATGCACTACCAATCTTTTAGCCAGGTTTACTTACGCGTTAAAGTTTTAAATTTAATACGTCTCTCTCTCCTCTCTCCGACTGTAAGTTTTCCTTGATTATCATGATGGGTTTTCATATGAAGGTGGTAATAATCCTTTCTGGCAAAAGTGGTATTGCAGATTTTACATGTTGCAACTGGTTTCCTAATATGCACGACACTGAAACAGTAAACAAATTTTTAAAAGAGTAATGTAATTTTACAGTAGCAATTAATGCTTTACACAATCACTGTCGTATTAATAAAAGAATCCACCGACCGAATGACATTATAGGAGCGGCTACAAACCGCAATGAAATTTTAGACAATCGTGATCTGAAATAAAGTTAATTTTATTTTGTTAGGTTTTTAGCAGCAATTTGTGTAAACAAATAAAAAATTTCTTTATGGTTGGGGAGCCCAAAAGGGGATTTCGGGATTTACTACAGCGCGGCAGTTTAATATACCCGAGGATACCTTGTACTCGGTTAAGTACCTCCACCAAATATGAGCCGATCATAAAAAGAACAATATATTCATCAGAACTTGTCAAGCGCGTCAGATTAAGATAGGGTAAGTTAATTACATGCCAAACAGTGTACATGCCACTAATCTGACAATTTGAGAGTGACGTAAAGGAAACAGAGGGCTACAAAGAAAAACGTCAGATTAACATTTTCGAGCGTGTTTTTTTTTTATTGCGAAGAAAACACTTCAGGGATAACGAAAAATATATAATCCGATACGACCCGAACAATTTCCACAAGCCGAAAAAAAATAGTATTTTTTTCGTCATATTTAAAAGTCTATAGCTACTTCCCCCACCGATAAAAAGGAATACAGTATATTATATTTTTTCTTATCATTTAAGCTTTGCGACCCAATAGGTCTCTTTAACGCTTGAGTAAATCCCCAGTGAGCATCGTGAGCTCCCCGACTAATAGTGATTTGTGATTAATTTTTTTTCGTTTAATGTAAAAAGTATGTTCAACTAATCAAATTTAACTAGTCATCCTAAAAATATGCATGGTCCTTTAAAAGTTTTTATTAATAAATATTATTATGCTGAAGAGGTGGCTCCATTTTATTGCTCTATCCAAACATTTATTAGTTCAAGTTATAATAATTCCTGAAAAATGGGCACAAGTGAAATGTTAAACCGCAAAAGGTCAAAAGTAATTTAATAACTCTAAACTTAAGAATATAGAAAAAAATAAAAAATATCTGCAGTAAAAACATCTTGCACAGTCATAACACTCACTTGTTGCTCTGTTGGCAGCTGCTATGGAAATAAATATATTAGATACTGTAAAATGTTCCAGAAGCTGTTATACCTATAAATTATCGGGACTATAAATATAAAAAAGCTGTCCTTTCGAGAAAGTGAAAAATGGTTAAAGTTGTGGAAGGCGCCATTCCCCAGACATGAGAACATTATTCTAATGGGCTAGTCTTAAAACTTACTTTACTTTTACTTTTAAAATATCTTTATTACATAAAATAAATAAACAATTCATGTAGTTTACAATAATTATTCTTCTTCGCTTCCATGAGCTGAGCATCTAGTACACAGACAAGGAAGCAGTAACGACGCAAGGCCGCTGGCTGATGTTAGCCCTTGGTAAACTCCATGATTTTATATAATTATTATTAAACCGCTGTCCAGAAATCCGCTGTCGTGAAGATTGACTTTATGAGTCTCAAAACTAACGCATAAAAGATAAAATCACTTTGTTTTGTAGAACTTGCAGGCCTATACGTAAAGGAGAAGTAATATGACAGACGTTTTTCGCGACAGCCAACATGATTGTATTTTTGAGGTATTAACCAGTTTTATTTGTAAAAACCATAACTCCTTAATGATTTAATATTGCTTTTAAAAGTAGGCGCCCCCTGTATGCATAATTTAATACAACTTTGCTTCTAAACAATTATAATCAATAAATTGAATGTTTAATGAATTTTTTTATATAAAACGCTGAAGTTATCAATACAAGATGTCAGAAAGTTTAAATTATTTATATTCTTTGAGACAAGAATTCTGACATTTTAGTATGTACCGGGTGTCAAGTTGTAAACTTATAAATATACACACCCTTAACTTTTTATTTGTTATCGTACAAAATAAATAATTATATCAGTTTGTTGGGTTATTTCTGTAGATTTTTAATACCTCTTAAAATGTACAGAGTAGGACAAAAAGTATGATTTTTTTAATGGAACACACTGTATTGTATCACTTATAAAAATATTTTTAAGAGCTTAAAAAAATACTATAATTGATATATCTATCTTCATTATTTTCGGAAATCCAAATCTAATAACTAGGTGCAAATTTCAATTACATATGTACAGGGTGTCCCATTTTGGTTGTCCCTTATGGGAAACTTGGAAACCATAAGAGATATTAAAAATCTGATACCCCATCCTCGAGCTCTTTTTGGAGAAAACGTTTATGGTAAGAACAGATCATCGCTATCGCGAAGCGTTTCAGAGATACAGGGTGATTCTCGATTTTTTCACTTTTGAAAAGGCCCTGTAGCTTTGTTGTTATTATAGATACGAGAAAACTAATTGCACATTATAAAGACACTTTTTTCCGTAGAATCCAGTGGCGTAGTCAAAAAATTTTTTGAGCTGTCATTTTTGACAGATGACCCAAACATGTTGTTTTTTATTAGGGTCACCCTATAAATGATTAGGTAATTAAATTGCTTGTTTTTTTCTGATTAAAATAATATATCATAGTAGGTGGTTTAATAAATTTTTACGTCAAATTTTGGAAAAATTATTATTTTAACGTCGTATTTTTTATTTTAAAATTTAAAAATTTCCTACCACTTTATTTATAAATATATAAGTATGAAATTTTGGTAAATAATATATATGATGTAAAAGATTATTAAAACGCATAATAAAATGATACACGGTGTCTCAAAAAATTAAAATATTTTTTTATTTTAAAACTTAAAAATTTCCTACAATTTTATTTATGAAAATAAAGGGATGAAATTTTGGTATTTGATAAATGTGATGTGATGGTGAGAAATATACATAAAAAAATGATACAGGATGTCTCAAAAAATTAAAATGATTTTTTTTATTTTTAACTTTAAAAATTTCCTACAATTTTATTTATGAATATATAAGGATAAAATTATGGTGGATAATATATATGATAAGGAAGAATATTATTATATATATATAAATGATACAGTGTGTCCCAAAAAATTAAAAATAATTATTTTTATGTTTAAATTTAAAAATTCATAGCGTCCTTATTTATGAATTTGAAGCAAAAAAATTTTGGTACTGTATTAGTATGATAATGTTGTATAAAAAAATAAAAATCAAAGGTATACAGGGAGTGTCAAAAATTTTTGTTTTTTTGGACTTAAATTTTTTTTTTTGTTTTTTTTTGCTCTATTGGTAAAGTTAACATGGAGAATTCATAAAAAATAAAAAAATACAAAAATCAAAAATTAAAAAACTTGATAAATTTTTAAGTTTAATTAATATAACTTGTTTATTATTGTTGTTGTTAACTAATTTTTTGTTTTTTTTCTACGGAAATGTCTCCTGAGCTAAGGGATGACAGATTTCTTTTAAAACAAAAATATAAAACAATTTAAAAACAGATAGAAGCCGCAATGCGTCTTTAAAATCATAATTTTTTCAATATTTGACGTAAAAAATTTATTAAACCACCTACTATGATACATTATTTTAACCAGAAAAAAACAAGCAATTTAATTACCTAATCATTTATAGGGTGTCCCTAATAAAAAAACATGTTTGGGTCATATGTCAAAAATGACAGCTCAAAAAATTTTTGGCTACGCCACTGGATTCTACGGAAAAAAGTGTCTGTATAATGTGCAATTAGTTTTCTCGTATCTGTAATAACAACAAAGCTACAGGACCTTTTCAAAAAGTGAAAAAATCGAGAATCACCCTGTATCTCTGAAACGCTTCGCGATACCGATGATCTGTTTTTACCATAAATGTTTTCTCCAAAAAGAGCTCGAGGATGGGGTATCGGATTTTTAATATCTCTTATGGTTTCCAAGTTTCCCATAAGGGACAACCAAAATGGGACACCCTGTACAGTACATCCAATCTAACATGTCCACATTTTAAATGGCTTTAACTTTTTATTCCTTACCTTAGAAAAAAATCAACTTGTACAGTGAATTATCAACAACACAAAAGAATGTTAATAAGTGAACATATTTACATAACCTTTTTTTTTACACGGGACACCCTGTATATTATACCACCATTAAAAAGGTCTTTTAATGAGCTTTACAAAAAAACACATTTGATATATCTGTCTTTAATAGTTTCGGAGATATGATTATTTAAATCTAAAAATATTATACTATATATGAGAAAGCAGTTTTGGTATATCGGCCAGTAATAGAATAACAAAACAAGCACTATTAATCACGCATGTTTACATTCCGATATTTAGTTAGATTGTCTCTTTTCCTCACATTGCCTAAGGGTTATGTTATTTAGGTCAACCGGTATGTAATTACCACTATACCTACCTACAGGACCAAGCTTGTGGATATAATGAAAATTATATCTATTATTTTTTGAATTAAAATTTCATATTTCAGAAACTATGAAAAATAGATATATCAAATGTAGTGCAAAGCTCTTTAAAAGAACTTTTTAATGGGGGTATAATATACAGGGTGTCCAAATTAAAAAAGTAAGTTATGTCAATATATTCCCTTAATAAAATTGTTTTGTGTAATCTTCATAACATAAAAAAAACTTAGTAGTTCGCTGTACAAGTTGGTTTTTGGTTCATTTTTTAGGCTAAAAAATAAAAAGCTATAGACATTTAAAATGTGGACAAGTTAAATTGGACGCACTGTATATAGGAATGGTATGGAATATGCCCAATAATTTTATTTATGGCCCTATTTCCAAAACCATTAACGAAAGACCCATAAAATATGCTATTCTTGTAACGCTCCTTAAAATATCTTTTAAATGGTGATTCAATATACAGGGTGGCCCACCATGTTCGACACGGTCAGTAGCTGGATAACCATAGGGTTTAAAAAAACTAAATAGGGGAACATATACAATACAAAGTTATATTTTTTAAATGAAACACCCTATATTTTATGACGGTTTAGGATTCTACATAAAAAAATAACTCAGGTTTTTATTAGTACCAAGTTTCTAGTTTTATTCATTTTTATGATATTTGTTTTTTTTTTCCAAATGCAATGGTGCAATTAAATTAATTTTATTTTAACACTATAAACTCTTTAAACTTCAAAATTTGTTACAAGATTAGGAAAAGGCTTCCTTATCATACGTGGGTCATATCAACATCAACTATTGTACAGGGTAATCAAAAAATAATTTCAATTTTTTAGAAAATCAAATAGCAATATCCCTCTTATTTTAAATGGAACACCCTGCATTTTTATACACCACATAATGACAAATAAAATACTCTTTCAAATGGTGTATAGGTTGTCTATGCCTATCTTTTATACTTTTTAGGAAATTCCGTTTTAAGACATTTTTATTCCAAATGTCTATTTAAATTAAAGTAGGCTATGATATAGCTATGTCTGTTTACTAAGCCATTACTGTAAAATGTAGATTTGCCAAAAAAAAAAACAAATAAAAAGAATTTGTATTTTCTGTCACTATATCTAAAATTCACAGACAAAATTTAATTAGTTACTTATAATGCTACTTCAAATAATACTTTTTAGCTAAATGTGGTAAGATAAAACTTGTGTCTTAAAACAATTCGTCTAATACCTCTCATCACTTATCAAGACATTCTGTGACCTAAAACTGGATTTTTCTATTATCCAAAATCAATTTGTCAAATTTTTTAAAGCAACTATTTAGTTAATCAGATGGTTTCTGATGAAATCTTTTTAGGATTAACAGATTAAAGTAAACCATTTTTTTACATCCTAGCAGTATTATATCATCTTGTTGTTATAGAAAAAGGGTTATCATTTAAAATCACTAATTTTTTTAAACTGACTAAAATACTAGTAAATAATAAATGGTCGATTAATATTTTCTTAAAAAAATATTAATAGCTGCTATATCACAGTCAACTTTAATTTAAATAAACATTTGGAATAAAAATTTGTAAAAACGGAATTTACCAAAAAAACAAGAAAGATAGATATAGGCAACCTATACACCATTTGAAAGAAAAATACTATTATTATTTCGGCTTGCGGAAATCGTTCGAGTCATATCGTATTACATGTTTTATGTTATCCCTGAATGATTTTCTTCAAAATTAAAAAAAAAACTACACTCGAAAATGTTAAACTGAAGTTTTTTTTTGTAGCCCTCTGTTTCCTTTACGCCACTCTTAAATTGTCAGATTATTAGAATATACACTGTTTAGCATGTAATTAACTCACCCTATCTTAATCTGACGCGCTCGACAATTTCTGATAGATATATTTTTGTTTTTTATGATCGGCCCTATATATGAAGCTCATATTTGGTGGATGAACTTACCCGTTTACAAGCTATCCTACGGTATATTAATCTGCCGCGCTGTAGTAAATCCCGAAATCTCTCTTGGGCTCCCCTACCATTTGTCTAAGGTCCCTAGTTAAGTTAGTTATCTCTTCCTGTAGAGATTCTTTGGTATTGCATAGGGTTACTGCGCGGTTATATAATGTTCCTTTAACCCATTGTTTAGTTCCATTTGAGTGATTCGAGTTTTGGAGTAGGTATTTTCCAGTATGAGACGGTTTCCTGTATACCAAGGTTTGTATTTGTCCATTATGTCTTTTAACTAAAACGTCCCGGAAAGGTAGAGCCGAGTTTTGTTCTTTCTCCATTGTCACCGAAATGTACATTTACAACATTTTTACAATTTTTATAGGGGTTTTGGGGATCTGCAAGTTTATAAGGGTGAATCTACTCTGTGGGTGCACAAGTCCATGCTATGGGACTTGGATCAAAGCAGATCCTTCTTAAATGACTGGCGAATATTTCAAAGAATTATTCTGTCCTTACCTGTTCATACAAGAAAATTATCATCAACTTACCTTAGCTAGACTTTTGGTTTAATTAGTGCAGTTTTAATTGCCCCTTCTGAAAACCTTTGGTTTCGAAGATACAGGATACGGATGCTAATCTTTTACAGTGTGAATCCTAAGGTGATTTTAAAAAGAACAGCTCAAATAAACCTATGTCCTAAAAGACTTGTTTTTTGAGATACAGACTGGTAAAGTTTTAAAAAGTAAGCTTTGTCACCACTTTGTATCTCAAAAGTTAAGCTATTTAGGTAATAGGTTTATATGAACTTTTCTTCTTAAAATCACGTAAGAATTAATACTCTAAAGATCTAATTGTAAAACACCCTGTATAGCTTAGACCTCGTTATACAGAAAGTTATTTGTTAAATTCCAGATATCTTAGAAACGGCTGCCTAAATCAACATTTACTAAGTATACCTTTTTTATGTAAAATATACTGAAAAAAATGTTTTATTTTAGAAAGTTACATACAAAATGGTTTAAAAAAGTTATGACGTTGTTAATTTGGGAAAGACACCGTAGGTGGCGCCGTCTAAAGTTAACAATAAAATTGATAGCAAATTCTTATTTCTTAGCTTCGTAAACCCCTTTTAGCCAAATATTGTGACAACAACCCTATTATTAACAAAATTGTTTATAAAAACTAAAACCAGAATACATTTTTAACACCCTGTATCTCCGAAACCATTCACTTTTTGAAGAAGGTAAAACCTGGCAATTCTTTGGTCCTGCATGGATTTACTAGGTAGAAAATGGCCCAAGGATCAAAACCTATATCGTACCGAAGGGCGCCAAGACCCTGGGGGTGGTTGCCATCACCCCTAGGGGTAAAATTTTTAATTTTATTTTAACCGCAGAAATCGATTAATTAAGGCAATTCTAAATACAGAGTGTTTCATATTTTTTTCGTAAAACTAATATTTTTCAAGTTATCTGCAATTGAAAGTAATCATTTGTTGACAAAAAATCGACGTTTTAATAGGTTTTCGCAAACAAGTAAAAAATTAAACATTTTATGAAAAAAATCGTAAAAAGCAAAATTGTAGCGTTTAAAAAACAAACAAAATTCTTTTGTTATAATTTTTCTATGACTAATACCTACCGAGATACGGCGTGGTAATTGTTAGCTTTTTCGTCAAATGCAAAATTTGAAAACCGGAAAACGCAGCATTTTTTGATGGCAACTCATGAAACATGTTTTTAAGTAGATATTTAAATCTTTTTTTTAAATTTTTAACATAAAAATTGAGTGAGTTATGGTAAAAATAAGGTCAATACAGAATTTTTTCTACGAAAAAATCAATAAAAACAACCTTCTAACTACCGGCTTAATTAAAATTGACCTTTACCTTTCTGCAATTCTCATAACAAATATATTTAAATACGTCCAAAAGTTTGACCAATTTAAAATTTCAAATTTCAGAAACATTTTGTAGATTATTATGCTTTAAGGAGGGTTTTTTTGACGTATTTTCATTATTTTTACGATAGAAAGTTTTTTTTTGACGTATTTTCATTATTTTTTACGATAGAAACTTTTTTTTAAAAACGATATTATAGGATTTTTCAGGAGCTATAAGACCTTGTAAATTAAATCCCTTAAGATTTTTTGGTTTATAAATGAGGTGCGTTTAAAGGACTCAAAAAGGTGGTGCTCGGTCGTAAATAGAGGTTTTAAACGGCTATATCTGCTTAAATATTCACTGTACAGAAAATCTACGCAGAGAAATTTTAGTAATTACAAAAGCTGTAATTTTGTAATTCATATTTTTTTTATCCAAAGGATTTTCAAAGTAATTTTAATAAAAATGGTGAAAAATACGAAATTGTGAAAAATTATTTTTCACTTTAAACTCCAATTTATCTGAAATTAAGCATTTTATAGTGATCAAACTTTTTAGACGTATTAACAATACATATAAATGTTTATTCTAGAAACCCTTTCTTAAAAAAAGAGAAAGATCTAATCATGCACTTTAAAAAGATTATGTGAGTTGTCCTTGAAAAATACAGCATTTTCCGATATTTTGACTATAAATCCATCAAATTTGGCATTTCACGAAAAAGCTAACCCCTAACACGACGTATCTCGGTTCCTAGTAGTTTTCCTGAAGATACTTCTGCTTCCAGCAAAGGAAACCACGTGTTGTTTAAATTAACAGCATTAGCATCAATATCTGTTAATTTAAATAACACGTGGTTTCCTTGCTGGAAGCAGAAGTATCTTCAGGAAAACTCAAAATCAAATAACTCACCACCTTTTTGTATTATAAATAATAAATACATCAGCAACCTGTTATGTATGTCACTATGACACTATAACCAAACTACCATATTTTACATTGAATGTCAAACGTTTTAGATTTTAAAACCTAAATATAAGTTAATTTTTAAATTTATATTTATATTTTATTTTTATCTTGACAACGGTGGCAGACTTGCCACCGAAACGTCGATTTTTAGTTTTCTAGATACTTGTTTTAGAATTTTTGGGTTTTTCTTTATTTTGCTTAATAAAAACTATAATTTTTGACGTGTACCCAAATGAATAACATGAATTAAATGAATCCGCCTAACCAATACAGACCATATCTTCAACCCTGTATATTTATTTATATACTTATGCTATGCTGAAGCATGATTTTTATACTTTTATTAAAAATTTTCTAGCTTTACCGTTTTAATTCATACTTACTTAATATGTATTTTCAAATATTGAACATTTGCAAATTGTTTGTCACAAATGTGGCATGCAAACGTCCCTCCGTTATGGCACAATGAAATATGTTTTTTCAGATAGGATTTGAATGTATATTTTTTCCACATATTTCACAAGTTTCTAAAATTAAATTAAAATGCAGTCATTAAAATGCAGCCATTAAAATTGCTGATTAAAAAAGTATGTTTTAAAGAAAGTAATCACAATAATGTCTTCAGGCGAATATTACTAGACTTGATCCCTCAAAGTGTCCCTCCCCCAGGGCCCACACACAGACACCTTTGATTTATACTTATCGAAAAACAATTTTAATAATGCATAATATAAAAGTAAATAATAGGTATTTAACCTACTAATGAGGGGTTCCGGAGAAAAGTATGTACAAATAACAATTTGTTAAAATAAAAGATGGGTGGATCAATATTTTATTTATATTTATGTTTTTAAAATTTATTTTTTTAACGCGCTTTTATATGCTTCACAATTATTTATGTATGTATGTATGTATTATATAAATCATAAAAGAAGACGACTACGTCACAATTTTAATGTATAGTAAAGACAAACGACAACAATTTGTAAGTAAAATAAAATGTGTTAGACAAACACATTCCCAATTTTCTTGTCAAAACAATCAGTGTTGATAATTTGCATGTATTTAATAAAGATATACGATTCTTTTATGTTTATTCTTGATACATTAAAGTAGAAGTAGTGCTGAGATATCCACGCAAAATCGATGTTGACCATCGATGCTAACGTTGAAACATCGATGTCCTTAAAAACAATTTTACCAAATGCAATTAAAAACTTCTGGTAATTTTTTTTATTTTATTTTTAATAAAGACAGTTTAGTTTTTATACGCTGTATTGATAATAGAACATCGACCTTTCAAAAATTTCGATAAATGTCAAATATAAATAAATATTTGACGTTTGTGGTAAGGTTGTTTTCTAAAAATACTTTAGTTTTCCGGTTTTTAAATTAATTTTTACATTATAATTTTAACTGTTTATTAAAACAAAAAAATTTATTATAATTTTAACTGTTTATTAAAACAAAAAATCCTTGTCCATATACTCAAGGTAGTAAGTTAGTGTAAGTAAAGTGAAACTATCAAATTTTAGTTTACAAGTGCTTGCTATGAAAGGCAACACCCTTAATCATAAGGCTTGGTGCTACCCTTATTAAATTATTTAAACGGGAGAAGAAAAATGGAGAAGAATTATGGTGTTCATAAAATATAAGAAGCACAAAAATGGTAGACAGATTGACAAATAGGTAGAGCAGATTTGGTCAAAAAACTTGTATTTAAATGAGTTACCCCACATCTTGTCAGAAGAACAAAAAATCCACGTGTATTTCAACGAATTAGATAAAATTTTTGTGAGGTTTGATCCTAAAACCATTTAAGAAAATAAAATTGGACGATTAACCTAAAGAAAGACTTTCTATACTTAACCCTTCAAAGTAAAAAACCGTCTACGCTTTTAACAGCAAAAAATTGTGTACTGAATGTCTTTAAAAAATGTAATCTTAAGGGGTTGTTTTTTTTAATGTTGACTCTTATTTTTTGCAAGTAACTTTTTCTAATAATTTATGTTGAGTTTAAAGCAATAAATGTTACTTTTACATATTATACATACTAAACAAAAATATTTTAATTTTTATTGTGGTTTTTGTGTTCTTAACATCTTTATTGCGATTTTCATAGTGATTAAATTACCTTCTAAAAATAAATTATTGTTTGTTATTGTGGAGCTAATAACCGTTTCCCATTTCTCACAACTTTCTTAATTCTGTATTATTTTGGAAAAAACTTACTGACCTGAAAGTATTAAAACTAACAAAAAAAGGGTTCTCTTTCTGTCATTAATAATTAGTGTCCTAGCCCAACTTGGACTGTCATATGGGCGTATGTATGTATGTATGTGTGTGCAAGTGTCGGCCTTCTGTTGAAGATTTACAATACTAATGACGAGAAATAATTAAAAAAAAGGTTTAAAACAAAATTAAAAAGTGAAAAATTATTTTTAATATAATCTTAAAACAACAATGAACAAAGATTAGTATTATTGTAAATAAATATAGTTAAAAAAACTGAAAAATACGCTTTTAAAGCACATCGAACAAAAAAGTGCAAAATTATTTTAAAAATAATCGTAAAACAACATTACAAAAAAAAAAAAATACTAGTATTATTGTGAAAAAGCGTGTGCGTTTTGTGACAGATTTTTGTATATCAAGCGCAAAAGACGTTTAAAATTAAAAATAACTTTTCAATATGCAATTTTGTTTATTATCAAGAAACAACTTTTTTGATAATGATGCAAATTTGTACCTAAGTGCATTGTATATACATATACATACTTACTATCCTAATCAGGTATTTGGGTAATTTTTAAAGTACGGTCATTTTGTAGTAGGTAAAGGTGTTGACTTTATATTTTAGGGTTAGAACCCTCTCTCATTTAATGTTTGTTTTCAAAATGGCGCCTAACTCTCAGTTTGACATTTATATCTGTCATTTGTTGTCTAAAATTTGGTTTATGTTGTCTTACTAAAGTCCTTAAATTTTCATAAAAAAATACCAAACAATTTAAAAGTAAAGATGGGGGATCATGAATTTAGACATGCACTGTATTAGTGTAGGCAAAATTTTTAAAAAGGTAAAAATTACTTACAGTCACAAGGATTCAAAACACTTATTTTATTTAATTTTATAAGATTTACCTACTAAACAAAAATAATAATAGAAAGTTTTACCAAGTACTCTTTTTAAAATCACTTCTGAAAACCGAGAAAAATTATCCACTACATAAATGATCGATGCATCTGTCTTTTTGGAACTGTCGTCGAGTGCCACGCTCGGGTCAGGTTGCCCGCTGGAAAGCAGTGCTTTTGATCCCCGTAAGAATTCGTACATATCAGTTCAAACTGCTTTGCCATCTTTTTAAATAGGATGTTTGTACAGAGTACAGCAGTATATGAGTTGCCTCACTTGCCCGATAAGCTCGTTTTACCTTTTCAGCCCCCGCCAATCGCCCTGGTGAATTCTGGTACTTTGGACTTTGACCTGCGGTCCGGCTTAGTACAGTGTGTCCCAGTAAGGCGCGCTATACAGACTGAGATAGTTTCGTTTGCTGTTTGTCTTGAACGGTTGTGTTACTTGTGTTAAGAAGTTTATTAGTTTTTGTTTAATCAGTTTACAGAAAAGATGTCAGCGAAATATTGTTCTGTGGATGGATGCAATAGTAAGATGACGAGTGGGCTCTCATTTTTCCGATGCCCAAAGGACGAGTTTAGGTTAGATTTTACTGTTTGTTTCAATTGTGTTGTTAACGCTAAACATTTGTTAATTACTTTCTGTAAATACACTCTTTACAAGTGTTTTTTTGCTTTTTGAATGTTTCTCACGCCACTTATAAGATATTGCACAACTAGGATATTTTAATATTTACAAAAAGAAAAAAATAAAGTGCCTTTCATTTTACGTTAGTAAAAGTGATCCATTTTTTTCTGCTTTTCTTTGTGATTCTACCTTTTATAAAAACAAATATTGAAGCACATATTTCAAAGATTAAATTTGTTTTTTAGCACAATTTCAGTTCTATCTCACTATGACATTTTTAGAAATCGATAAGAGAGAACATATCTGTAACCATTTTACTAAAATGGGATTTTTCTTTTCAATTATTAGTCCATATTGGTAATGCAATGCACAAATTTGATCTCTTGGCTTTTTTTATCTGATGAATAAAATATCGTAGGTAATCCTTCATTGTAGAATTTTATATTACCATACAAAATGATCGTGCCGAGTACTGGGTTTTATTTATTTACGCAAAAACCGTGCGTCAAATAAAAAAGTCAAGAGATCGACAAATTTCTATATGAGCTCTTGAGTTTTGGACGTCACTGTTTGGCCCACCCTGTATATAAATTAGTAATTTTTCTAGGGTAGGCAATGCTTATATGCTTTTATTGTATGCAGGCCGCTGAATGTACTAACCTTTTAATGTATCTAATACTTGTAAAAATAAGTATTCTTGACAATCAGTCAAAATCATTATACGGAAATAAAAGAGAGCTTCTACAAGCAGTAATGTGCTTTAGTTCTTTTATTTCTGTATAAATGGATTTAAAAATGGTTTGCCGGAAGGTTTCTTCAACCATGTAAATCTGCACGCCTGTGGCTACTTTTCGATTAAATGTAGCACGCTGGTGATAATAGCTTTCCTTAACGTTTATGGTGGTATTGGCGATAACTTGCGTTGTTGGAAGATATTGTAATATTATTTGAAAACAATTCATCAATGCACAATAAATAGATAAAATGCAGATCATGAGAGCTAGTGTCTCAACGCGAGGCTTCAACGATTGCACCAGCTAAAATGCAGATACTATACTTGCCCACTATAAATTGATAATGAATACCTAGTAAGTAACTCCGGTTACTGTATTTTTAAACCAATAAAATACATTTTTTATTGGGATAACTAGGGTTACTGACTTGTTAAACCAATGAAATACATTTTTTTAGGTGTTTTATCAATTTATAGTGTACAGAGTATAGAAGTATTCTTTGGCGGGTTGAAAATCCAACACCAATAATTGCGATATATGTATGAAAATCGGCTTTTGGATAACAGGTTAACTTTATTCTAAATACTGGGCCAATAGCATCGGAGACTGGCAGGTGTTCGTCTAGATAGAACGTTTTTTTACCTACTCGATTTTATAGCAGTTGGATTAGATAAAAGTGCTGTAGATTTGGAAGAAAAGGGTAAGATCATTTATTTGCATAAAAGGAACTAAAACGTCCTTTAAAATTGATAATTTTTCTTTTCCATTTTAATGAACTTTCATTGCAGCAGGAACGCCTAAACTTTGATAATAATATACAGGGTGTCCAGTAACCCAACCGACAAATTTTAAGGGGTGATACTACAATGGAAAATAAGAAAAACATTTTATATGAATATATGTCCTAAACGTCTTACTTTTTAAACTACGGAGTGTTAAATTTCTTAAAAAATTATCGATTTTTTATTATAGCTGGTATACCAATTAGGAAAATTTAAAAAATCGAGGACGTCTCCTTTACCAGTGCCGTCCATAAGGGGTTAAGGGTAAATATTTTTTAAGAAAAAAATGGTACGCCACTGCAATTTTTTTAACAAAAATCTTTTTTATTCTCTTTTTTTTGGTTTTGCATTAAAAAAATAAAAACTTTTTTGGCATGGTCATTTCGTATTACTAATATCAAATTTAACAGTAAAAAATAACCTTTGTTTATTTCAGATAAGGATTTGACCATGCCAAGAAATGGTTTCAATTTATTTACGTGAAAATCGTACATCAAACAAAAAAAGTCAAAAGATAAAATTTGTTCTTAACTAAACGGGGATCCAAAAAATATTTTTATTTTAGAAAAATGCAGTGGCCTACCATTTTTTCTTTAAAAATATTTACCCTAAACCCCTTTTAGACGACACTGGCAAAAAAATATTTTATTTTTTATGTCAAAAAATGCTCTTCTGATACATAGATGTCTTCCGAATTTTAAAAAATATTTTAATTGATATAAAAGTTATTATCAAAAAAAAAAACGAGAATTTTTTAACACCCCGTAGTTTAAAAACTAAGAAGTTTAGGACATATGTTTATATGAAGTATTTTTCTTATTTTTCATTGTAGAATCACCCCTTAAAGTTTGTCAGTTGAGTTACTGGACACCCTGTATGATAAAACTACATAGATACCTTTAAAAGTCCTAATGTTGTAAAGGCCGTTTTAGTTCCTTTTATCGAAACAATTATCCTTACCCGTTCCTCCCGAATCCACAGCGTTTTATCTGATTCAACTGATATATCGGATAGGTCAAATGTTCCTTTTAGAAAAAAGAAAAAAAAGTTTTATTTAGAACAGTCGGTCTCTGGTGTAATTAACCTAAGTATTTGGAAAAAACTTAACCTAGAATGTTTTTCCACAATGCGTTTCCTCATACCTATATGCAATTAACGGTGTAATATTTTTACCACTAAAAAATTGTTTTGATTAGGAAATTGTTTTAAAGCATTATTCCAATATCCTTTAACAACACAAGTTTATCTCCAGTACCATCATAAACGTTTCCGAATGGTATTACCACCAGCGCGCTCCATTTAATCAAACAGTAGCTATAGGCGGGCCGTTTTTACACGATTAAAGAAACACCCAGACATAAAAATGAAATTATATTTTTAAAAACACATATATGTTATATCATTTGAAACTTATTAGGCTTTAAGCATTATGGTAAATAATATTTCTTCGATTTTTTAATATACTCAATAAAAATAACTTATTTTGCAAATTTCAGAGCCAAGGAAGAACCTGAATATAAAATGTTAAGGCGTTTAGATTTTAACACCGGTTGTTGTATACCCAGAGGCACATTTTAAAGACTGTACTAAAATCATTTGAAAGAAAAAAGTTTTTTTCGTTCCACCCTAGTATAGGTATGTAATTTTTGCTTTCAAAAACCTTATCCCGAGTAATGGTACATAAAATCTTGTGTTATACGTACGTAAACGTTTCTTTATTTGCCCATTTTTACATACCTATAACACAAAAACCTCTACATTGTAATTATATAAAGATATTTTACCTGTTTTTCTCCATGCAATTTAAGATGCCGGGTTAAGTATTTTTCTTCGGTTAATAATACTCCACAAATCGGGCAAAGCGTTTTGGTTTTACATTTTTCTTTCAATTCTGGTAAATTACATTTTCTTCTGTGATGAGACAAGTCATTATAAGCTATGAACGATTTGCCACATTTTGGGCATAAATAGTTTGGATGGTTCTTAGCATGTTCTTTAAAGTCATCCCATGCAAACCTAAAAACAATTTTAGTTATAGGCATAAACATAATATGTCTAAGGGTCTTCTTGCTCATGCAAGGAGCTTTGGACATCGTAGAGCGTTGGTGCCAGGGCATAAACCTTAAAGTCAACGCTGAGAAATTCGTTATCCTGCCGTTCATAAAGCGAAGAAATGTAGGGAATTATGACAACCTAAAAATCTTCGGTGAACGGATAAAAACTGTTAAGGAGGTGAAATACCTGGGTCTAATCCTGGACACTAAATTAACATGGAATCAACAGATAACAAAGAATCTAAACAAAGCCAAAATGTGCCTCATGAGATGCAGGAGCATGATTGGAAAAACCTGGGGACTTAAACCAAAGATGATGCCTTGGTTGTATATCACAGTCATCAGGCCAATAGTCACCTACGGCGCAATCTTATGGTGGATAAAAACACAGGAAATAACGACAGTCACGAGACTTAATCGTCTACAGAGACTGGCTTGTCTGTGCATTACCGGTGCCCTAAGAAGTACGCGTTCTATGGCCATGGAAATAATCCTGGGCCTAACGCCCTTGGACATTTTTATCAAGACGGAGGCTATAAATAGCGCCTATAGAATGATAAATACTGGGACGTTGAAACAACATCCTGGAGGACACGGTCACACTAGGGGATTATCGACCTACAGCCCTTGTACGTGAGATCAGACCACACGGCTGGGGTCTACAACTTCGAAAAACCATATAAAGGTTAGCTGTAATCCTGACATATGGACAAATGGAACACCTCCATCACTTGACAGAGGCTTGGTTTGGTACACCGATGGCTCAAAGACGGATGATAGAGTAGGTGCTGGTGTATTTGGGGTAGGGCCCTAAGCGACTTTTCGCCTCCCATTAGGGAGGCAAGCCACTGTATACCGGGCAGAAATATATGCTATTCTAGCATGCGTTCAAGAGAATAAAAGAAGAGGGTATCACAACCACATCATTCACATTCTCTCAGACAGCCAGGCTGCTCTTAAAGCTTTAGATGCCCATCGTATAACATCCAAAATCACCATGGAGTGCCTGAATATTATCAAAGAGCTCGCCGCCAGGAACAACAGGACAGAAGTTCTGTGGGTTCCTGGACACTCGAAAATAGAAGGCAATGAATAAGCAGATGAACTAGCGAGAGCTGGGTCGTCTAAAAGGTTCAACGGTCCAGAGCCAGTACGCGGACTGTCCAAAAGGTGACGAAAACAACGATAAGCAGATGGTCTCAACAACATCTTGCTCGTTGGCATACATCACCAGGCCAAAGACATGCGAAGGAGACACCGGGCGATCCTTCCAAGGAACTAAAAACTGAGGTCCTCTAGCTGGAGCGCACTCATCAAAGACAAGTAATAGGACTTCTGACAGGACGGACACTGTCATCTAAGGAAACACTTGCAAAAAATGGGCAGTTACAATGGACCCATAACATGCAGGCTTTGCGGGAAAGAGGAGGAAACAGCCTCACACATAATATACAACTGCAATGCACTGACACGCAAAAGACACATTCTATTTGGAAACATACATAGCGGGGACCCTCTTCCGCATGAACATCTTGGCAGAAATCTACTAAACCTGATAAAGGGCAGTGGACTTCTGTAACAAGGGAGGGGTGCACAATAAGCCAATAGGCTGCAGTACAAACATGGTCGAATGACCAACCCCGCCTCAAACCAACCAACCAAGGGTCTTCAATAGGGTGGTTGTTAAAAATTATTTTTATGCGACTCCCCTAAAAGCTTCCATTTGATGAAAAATCACTGGATTTTACGTGCCTCTAAATCTAGGTATATTATTATTTATTATACCCAAAAATTAACTTAGATCGTCTAGAGTCACGTATGGTTTTAAATTCGAAATCATGAATCATAATAAAGCTTTTGAGGGGGCGTCACATAAAATTTAATTTTTAACGACCACCTTAATGTTTACACCCAAAAATTATCTTATGTAGATAGTCTAGAGGAACGGGTTAGTTTGAATTGAAAAGAATCCAGTGTTTTTTCATCAAAAGGAAGCTTTTTAGGAGGTGTCACAAAAGAAATAATTTTTAACGACCCTAGTCTTTAAAGTTTAAACTAAATATCATGGTAATTTTATAAAAGCTATTCAAGATCTGGGTCAACGTGTAATACATACAAAAATACTTAGTAAACTTTTCAATTTTATGGCATTTTTTTACATACGTAAAATTTTATTTAAAAAGTTATTATATCAAACTTTATCGAAAGACAGAAGTTTTTGAGATATTAACAGCTAAAAATTGCCCTTGTTAAGTCCACAATATGCTAAGTTCTGCTTCTTTATGCTAATTATTTTTCTTTGTTTTTGGATTAAGTAAATCTAAAGATTATTATATCTTTCTTATAAAAAGATTTTCTTCTAAAAATACGGTCCTGTTAAAAAAATGCACTGGGTTTTACTAACCCAAGATTAACCTTGAACATTGCCCTAAATAAGCATTTTAAAGTTAAACTGATTTGTTATCTTGATGATTTTTGACGCTTAATTTATTACTCCCGATATGGCAGATTTTTTCGATTTTTATTTTTGCAATAGAAATGAAGGTTACCATTTAATAAAGTCAATTTGGGGTAGTAAATCCCCTCCCTCCCATACCACGATAACTGTTGTCGTGGTATAAGAGTACCATCAGAAAATTCTATATTTTTGTATATGTATTAAAAATAATGTTCGTGGACGCACTACTAGGTATAGGCCTTAGTGCTAAGTGATATGTCATAAAGACAAAACAAGACAAAAGTTATCTAGTTAATCATAAAGAAGTTATGTACTTTGTTTGAAATTCAAAAACTTAAACATGCAGAATCGACTTAAAAGGGACGAAAACGCCTTTTTCAAATTACCAGAATAATCAAAGACAAAACATATTTTACTCCTTAGCTGCCATAAACGATATTGGCGACTAATTTTTTCTTTATTTTGAAAATTTTATGTTTATTTAAAAAAAAATTATGCCACTATATCCAACATAAAACTATTTTTGTGGAACTTTATTTTCTTGACAAGTAAAACTTACCAAGTGCAATTTTATAATTTAGGAAACAAAAATGCTTTTATAAAAGTTTTTAATGCAAAAAAATTGTCGTTTTAATATTTAACTAAAATAGTTTGAGATTCTATAAGTTATTTAAAACATGTTTATCAATTTAACCATTTTTTTCTAAAAACGCACTTACTAACTTTTACCTCTAAATATACCGCTAACTTATTTAATTAGGTAGGTACTTACTTTTTAAACACACTGTACATTGAAAATAATTGCATACAGGAGCATCTGCAATTTTTTTCAAATGATTCTTATAGAGGTACAGCTTTGTAAATATTGTATTGCATCTGTTGCATTTTAGTTCCCCTGGATCGTTGTTTTTTGCATTTTTTTACACCTGTCCACATGCGGATATATATTATCTAAAAACATGAAATTATTGTAATTATACAAGATGTCCAATTATAAATAAAGGGTTAGAAGAGGGATTCATATAATGATTTTCAAAAGAAACGTGACCGAGCTGTCGTTTTTTAAATATGTATTTGAATATTAAGAATTCACCTACTGTAAGGCCAGGTATAAGATATACAGGGTCTTGTAGAATAAGATAGTGATCTTTAAGAATACTTAGGTAATATTAAGAAGAAAAGTTGAAATGAACCTAAGTTCTAAATGTCTTCACTTTGAAGATACAGGGCGGAAAAGTATTAAAAAATAAGCTTTTACTACTTTTATTTTATATTTGCTGATACATATATCGGTAATTTTTCTTTCCATGTCATCTGTTTGTGTAGTCCCGTATAACACTTTTTGAGTTGGTACAGGGTGATTCAATTGTTTGAGGAAATTCAATATTTCTGTTATTCAATGCAATATGACAAAAACGGTGATTCCTTATTTAAAATAAAGTGTAGTTTGCTTTTTAAATATGAGATTAAAAATCAACCATCCGAGAAATATCGGGGAAATGGCGAAAAAACCTTTTTATTTTTATCTCAAAAATAAAAAGCGCCAGAATAATAACATTCTACGGAAAAATTGCTATTATAAAAATAAATCTTCTGAATATTTTTGCAATTTTTTATAAATAATTAAAGTGGTTAAAATAGACTACCTCTATCGTTCTTGCTAACCAAATTTAAAGACTTAGACCATACATGGCAAACCGCCGACCCGCGGGCCGGATCCGGCCGTATAATTTGATCCGGTCTGCGACAAGACGATTCAAAAACTCTAAATAAAATAAATAATAATATTAAAATTAAATTCCACTTCATTCTCTACTAACCAGAACAAACTCACGGAATCAAGTGAGCGAGCAAGCCGAGTGGCGGCGATCAACAAAAGATTAATTCGTCTAGTGTAGAACAGTTGAGAGAAAATAATCTTTTGTTGTGCCTCACTCTTGGATGATCGCCGCCACTTGGCTTGCTCGCTCACTTGATGCCGTGAGTTTGTGTAAGTAGTATAATTTAATTTTAATATAGGCCCTAACGGTGGATGGCTCGAACTTTAGTTTAGTTCTATCTGAGCTACCGAAGTGATAACTTCGACCAGCGTAATCCTAGCGAACTGTTCTAGTGCCGTCTATTTGCTTTGTATTAACGAAAAAATATGAACAACACTACTTTAAATTGTAGTACTTTTAAACGGGCCCGCGAATGCATTTGCACACTAATGTTTGGCCCGCAACATGTCAAAGGTTGCCTATACCTGACTTAGACTTTAAAAGATATATATTTGTATTCCAATTGATTTAAAACATTTTTTGTTTTTTAAATTTAATTCACCAATTTTCAATAAAAAATAAAATGTCAAATATGACGTGCCGGGACGCGCAAATTTATGTGTAAAAATCTATTTACCTGCCTATAAAGACATTTTTAATAATTCTTTATTTGACATTACTCGGCAGGTAAAGGACAATACTCTTTTGGTGTTTAAGATAAATAATAAATAAATAAATAAATAAATAAATAAATAAATAAATAAATAAATAAATAAATAAATAAATAAATAAATAAATAAATAAATAAATAAATAAATAAATACAATTAATAAATAAATAAATTGATTTTTATTCAAAATTTAAAAAAAAAATACACTCTTGAAAAGGCGAAGTTCATCTAATACTTTCGTATGAGTTGATCTACCACTTAACCTGAATTGAATGAAATTTTGTTTTAATTTTTTTTGCGATATACGATATTTCTCGATTGGTTGATTTTCAACCTTATGTTTATGAAGCAAACCACCCTGTATTTTGAAGAAGGAATCACCCCTTAAATTTTTCTTGTATTTGTTTCAAAACAACCTGTATAGAAATTGTAGGGTTTTTAAACCATGCACTTAGTTTCTTTTTAAATTGTAACAATTTTTTAACAGAATTGGATCCATCATAAAATTTAGCATAAAGTACGTTATTTTTTTACATATATTTACGTATACTTTCGTTAAAAAAGGATATCCAAAAATGAGTTAAAAATGGAAACAAATTTAATCACTAACAGAAATATCTAACTAAGAATACAGTATACAAGACTCAACTTCAAATATGCAGGTCATTAGCCATATAAAAATAATTAATTGAAAGTACCTAAAAACTAAAACTTTTTAAAATAAGCAACTTTACACAAACTCACCCTTATTTTTAATGCTAAATATTTTTCGAAAGTCAATAAATGCATTTTTTTTAAATATAATATAACTAATAATAAATATAATAACACTCAAATAATAACAACATACCGTTCTCCGAATGGCAATCTAGCAACATACTTAACTAAACTAGCATATGTGTTAAACAGGCTAGATTTGAATAGGGGCATAATAATAACGAGGGACTTTAATGAACATTTTCAATTTAATTCTTGGGAAGCACAGGTCCTTTGTAGCTTATGTGAGTCCTATGATACATTGAGGGTGGCAACTTTGCATCTGGGGTCATCGACCCAAACTTTTCTAATCATTCTGCTGTTTCATTTAAATATACCTTGCAATCAAAAACCACAAATAGTATTCTCGGATAACCTATGTCCTCTAATAAAAAATTTCAATTATTTATAAACCAAATAACACATTTCTGTGATCTAGGTTTTCCAGAAAAAAAAACAAAGTTATTTAAAGAAAATAACAAAGGAACGTACAGAATACATTAGTTCCATGAACAACTAAAGAGAGATAGGGAAATATTAAAATTATTAACTAGTTTAAACAAATCTGAACCCCATCTAGTAACTAAAAAATGCTCATAAATTTTAGAAAACAATATCGTAAGACTATGGAACAGAGTAAGAGGCGAGCCAATGAACAGTATATAAGTCAATCAAACAACAAGAACAAAGCAGTGTGGGACATAATAAAAAACAACCTGTAATAAAATGTAAACAGTCAAAAATGCTAAATGCCAATAACTTTAATGAGTACTTTACTCATATTGCTGAGAATCTAATAAAAAATCTCCCAACAACAGATAAAGATCCGATGGAATATATTGAAAATTAAAACTTTTGTATTTTAGATCTATCTTTAGGTTTTTGAGGTCAGCTTTGTTGAGGTGAGACATATTATTGCCAACCTTAAGAACAGCCCGAGTAAAGATCATTTTAAATTAAATTTTAAATACTAAAAGCACTTAAAAAATTATTATATATCCGCTAACCAAGATCATAAATCTCTGCATTAAGGATAATTTATTTCCGGACTGCCTAAAAACGGCACGTGTGGTTCCTATCTTGAAGAAGGGTGACCCTGAGGAGGTCTCTAACTATAGACCGATTTCGATATTGCCTTTATTTGGCAAATTTTTTAAGGCAGTTTTAAAACAGCAGATGATTGGATATTTAGAAAGTCAGCGCCTGCTCAGTCCGGGGCAGTTTGCCTATTGTAATAGTAAATCAACCACTGCAGCAGTAAGTCATATCATCGACTATATTCAGGATTGCTTTGAAGGCAATATGTATACTCAGGCATCCTTCTTCTATCTGACTGAGGCTTTTGACTGCGTTTCTCATGACCTTTTGACCTAGAAGCTTTATATGTACATTAAATGATATCACAGGAATTACATTGTTTGCAGATGATACAACAACAATTGAAAGCTGTGATAACTTAGAGCGCTTAAAGTTAAAGGTCAATGATACGAGGAAAGGTATTCAAAACTGGTTTGTCTCCAATAAACTTAGTATTAATGAAACAAAAACTTAAACCCTGAATTTTTCTTTACGACCAGAATCCGTTAAATTTCTTGGATTACACCTCGACACCAAACTCACTTGGGAGGAACATGCCAATCAAATAGCAAAAACACATATGTTATCCGAAACCTAAAAAACTGTGTGTAAGAGAGGGTGCTTATGAATTTATACTATGTATACCTTCATGCTCATGTCAACTATGCAATTTTGTGTTGGGGGCATTCTGACCACGCATCTAGAGTGTTCTAAGCACAGAGACGATGTGTGAGGATGATTGCGGGGCTAAAGTACATAGTGCTGTCGAGGTGCGTTCGTCTCTCTAGGGAAACTTGCCCTGCCTTCCCTCTATATCTTTAGATGTCTTATACACGTTAAAAAGCACCTAAGTGGCTATAGCCAGAATGGAAATCTACATGGGTATAATACCAGGGCAAGGAATTATCTTGCCATAAGATATATTAGAACTTCCAGGGCGAGAGATGGACAAAACCACTACGGTATAAAGTTTTTTAATGCCCTCCCTGAGGAAATTCAACATCTTAATCTGAGGGCCTTTGAAAATAAAATGAAACAATATTTTAAGGAAAATGCATTTTATAGTGAGACTGAATATTTGGATCCGTTAGGTAAACCCAGAAGCATTTGCTTGTTTAGTATTTTAGAGTTTAGAGTGTAATGTAATTATTGTTTTAATCTGTCTATGTAGTGTTTAATTATTATAATTGAACAAATTTATTTGTGTAATTTTAGGTCTAATGGTTTATTGTATTATATTACTATATTTTTTTAACTTGTGACGTGTGAAAATGCAATTATGTATGAATATTCATGAATAAATTTTGAATTTGAATTTAATTATACCATAGCGTATGTTACATTTTTAAGAAGGAAAACATGTAATTTTAGAAATGTTAAAAAATATATAGGGTGTTCCATTTACAATAAAAAAATGCCGTATATTATAATTTTTTGTCACGAATTATTTAAAAATATCAAATATCCTAAAAACACTTTTGCTGCTGTCAAGCACCATTTAGAACCAATCATAATTTTAATTACAATAATGTTAAAATCTTGGACCACCAAAGTAATTACAAGCATGGGGGTATCCAGGGTGTTTCCTAATTGCGGTAAAAAAATTAAGGTTATACTCCTGAGACATTTTTATGAAAAAAAGTTCATATAAACATATGTTCTCAAATATTTCATTTTCAAGATACAGTGTGTTAAACTTTTCAAAAGACCTAAAAATTTCTAAAACACTTTTTTAGTAAAATTTGTTAAGAGTAGATATAATTGTTATATAATTAAGTATTTGTTGTTGTGATAACATAATTGCTAATAAGAATTTATAACACTTAATTTTTAAAATAAGTCCTTATGTTTTTGTATGGTCTAGGAATATGCATGGATTTTATTCTTCTGAAAAGCTAAGCAAGTTATGAAAAATTATTATACTGGATATAAACCTTATTTATTAAATAGGTTTTTATTATTTTTGTTACACAATTGCTAATTAAAAATTATAAAACCTGATTTTTAAAAGAAAAAGATCCCGCAATGCCTATTTTATGGTCAAATATATGCAAATAAAGTAAATTTTATTTTTTCTCTTCAACTAAACAAGATACGGAAAAAAATTTAGATACGTAAAAGAAGTATTTTTATTTGCTTAATCTAAAGAAAGCACAAACATTTTACACAAATTTTCAGTCAGTGGCGTACCGTTTTTTTGTTGGAAATATTCCTTAAGTTGCCTCTCGAGACGCCACTGCACTTATTATATTTAATTAAGTTAGTAATAAATTACCCCCTTAATGTCATTAATAGTATTGTCAAATTAAAACAAAACTGGGTAAAGAATAGTTTAGATATTTAAAAAAATAGATATCTTTTTTGAAATTTTAACACTCTGTATCTCAAAAGTCAAGAGGTTTAGGACATATGTTTATATAAACTTTTCTTCCTAAAATAAGCTAAGAAATCATACCCTGTATTTTTAGCCATCAATTAAATTACACCCTGTATATTTATAATATGATATGTGTCCATTAGAATACTTTTTAATCATAAATAATTACTTTTGGATTCAACTTCAACGTCTAATAACTTTTAAGGGAGTGAATTTATTGAAAAATGTAAAGAGACTTTTTGTGGCGCAAATATTTACATTTGTAGTAGTAGCAAAAATTCAAACTTAAGAAAAAAATTGAAAAAATAGTTCAATGTTTAAAGCTCGATTAAGTGGAAACGGCCTGTTTGACGACAATTTACAAAGCGAGCTTTTTGTAGAAAATTTAATTTTCTTTAGGAATGTGTGTTGGTAAAATTTTTCAAATCAACAATTTGTGAGTTTTGCATTGAAAAAAAAAGATTTTTGTCAAAAAACTCTTTGTCGCGAAGATATACCTCTTAATATTAAGGGCTCAAACCTTAACGGTATTTTTCTTTTGTCACCTTGAACAATATTTTCGATATATTAAAAAACAATAGTAATCGACTTCTGGCCCAGTCTAATGAATATATTAGGCCGAATTTGTGTAATTGCCGACTTCATGAATTCGGCAAAATTTTGCCTAATTCGCGAAATAAGCAGTAAATAAAACTGACATATTAAGGTGGTCATAGTTAGTTCTGGTTAGTTAAATATTTTTTTATCAAGGAATTATAAAAAAGTATAAACTCACCAAAACTAACCATTTCCCTCCCAATGTGACAGAACTACTGGTCATTTCACGAATTAGGCAAATTTTGCCTTTCGCCGAATACATGAAATAAGGAATTACCCAAATTCGGCGTAACGTATACACTCTTTTTAATATTTTTATTTTAAACTTTAATAATTTTCGAAACAACTTGATATGTAATATTAATAATAAATTTATTTTCGTTGTTCCTAATTTTTTGATTTTGATTTTTATGTAAGTATTAGTTAATTATAAATAGCGTGGCAACATCCTGGCAAATGTAAAAGCAAAATAGAGTAATATATGCAAAACTTAATGCTAAATCCGAGTCTGTCAAAAAACTAAAAGACGTATTTTAAAAATTTAAATTTACAACCATTACTTTTTTGGGAGACACTGTATACCCCAAAAATATTTTTGGATATGCACGTTTGAAAACCATACATTTTTTTTTATAAAACGTTTTGTCATATCTCGTTGAACAACAGACATATTAGTCTTCCTCGGAAAATTGGGCCACCCTGTATATTTTAAGTCTATAATAAAATAAAAAGACTTACATTTTATTTGTCCACATACTTGACACAATCCAGCTCTTCGACTGGAAGAACAATGACATTTCTTTTTTGGTTTTTGACAAATATTGCAGTATAAGGTTCCAACAAATAATATCCTTTTTTCTTTGGCTACATTACAATCGCAAGAAACCACTCTCAAGTCTCTGCCCAAGTCGGCCATTAGATCTTCTGGATTGCAAATTCCTGGAGTTGAAATTAAATACTGTGGAGTAATACTAAACTTTTCATCGTCATTTAATTCACCTAAAATCACACTTGCGATAGACGAGTCCCTATGGGTTGAATTGTCAAGGCTTTTGTTTTGGGTTTTTATAATATCGCCATTTGTGGTTGACTGACATGGATCTTTATCTGAAACATAATCATCCACTAGCATTTCAACATTAGTCATTATATTATTCGTCTCATTAACTTTACCGTCTACGAACCCTTTTTCCTTTTCTTTTGATCCTAAATTTACGAGTTTAGATTCTCCGCCACTTATGTTTATCTTTTTATAAGCTTTATATGAGCGCATATTATTTTGCTTGATATCGGTTATATTTTTATCGGTTTTGGGCCCTAGTTCCCCACTAAGTTCTTTTGCATTCTCACTTATATCACCAAACTTGGTAATAACTTTATTTAAGACAGTCTCTTGATGCTGGTCCAAATCGCTTGGCATTTGATATTTAACATCAGTTTGATCCCTATCAAAATCTAATTTAAATTCACTATCTAAAAATCATCTGCAAACAGCTGTAAATTTTTATTGCTAAATAATTTCTTCTGGTTAGTTTTTACTGTATTTAAGACTTCGTTGACTATTGTGGAAGTTTCTTTACTCGATGAGCATATATTGTTATTTTTAGAAATGGAGCATACAGAAGTACTTTCTGCAGGAGATCTTGGCTCCAATTTTATTTCATTGGAAAATAAGTTTTGATCGATTTCGTCAAGTATTGTGGAAGATTCTTTACTTGATGAGCATATATAGTCAATTTTATTAATAGCACTACTACAATCAGAGCTATTTTCTTCGGGCGATCTTGGTTCACATTTTATTTCACTAGAAATTAAACTTTGTTGAATTGTATCCATATTTTCTAAGTCTAAAACAAAACATATACAAGGTCACCCAGTGAGAACTTAACAGGTCATATTTGTATATTTTATCCCTTAAAATGCTGAAGACCACTTAAGAAAGAGAATATATTAAACTAAAAAGATACGGCATAAAATTATCATTTTTCTTCACTTTATACTGTGTGTCTACGTAAGTTGACGTCATATGGGAAACTTTTTTATTATTAATTTTATGTAATAAAGTTATTTTTTATTAAAAGTTCTGCATAGTCCAAATATACAATCATCAGATATCAAATTGTGCCGGTGATCTACGAGGTTTGGCCATAAATGTAATTTTTGCTCAAGAGTAATGTACCTATATTTTTGCTAATATTCAAAATTGGTATAAGAAAAAATATTTGGAATTAAAAATTGCTTCCAAATATGCAATTTTGTTTAATTAGCAAAAAACATTTTGTTTTTTTTCGGTGTATATTAGTGCATTGTACATGTACATTCGTGTTATTTTGATAATACCTAATTTAAAAACTTTATATAAAATTATCCTATAAAATGTATATTTATGAAATGGGTTGTACTAATTTACAAACCTTAATTTTCACTTTATTTACAAAAAAAAATTAAATTGCATATTTTAAAGTAATTTTAAACATTTCTTCTTTATAGCAAATTTTAATATTTCCAAAAATACAGGTACTTTACTCTCATGAAAAAAATACATTTTTTGGCCCAACCCTGTAGATGAATGATTAATTTTAATATTTGATGGTTGCTTTTTAGGTTTTGGACCATGCAGAACTTTTTATAAGAAATACCTTTTTGTCGTAAAATTAATTAGAAAAGTTTTCCATATGCCGCCAACTTATGGAGATACCCTGTATATTCATTCGTTTGAATTAAAAGAATTTCGTATTAATTTCTAGAAATAACAAAATTTATTTCCATGTGTCTTAACACCATGTTTGGTTTTAAATAAAAAGTTTGTTTTTATTTGAAAAAAAATCCAACCCGAATTAAAAGTATGTTGTATGTCGTAATGAATGGATCTGACAAGACTAATGATTTTTTTGTTTTATATATTTATTGTTACCTTTATTATTTTTCCAACTAAAAATGCAGATTTATTATATAAATTAAATTAAATCTGTTATAAAAAACCTTCTTTTAAAACAAATCGGGATCGGTTAAAATTTAGGTAAAAACCAAAGTCAGTCTATATAAGGTTACGACATTCGGCCATATTGCTTTGACGTGTTATGACGTCACATCTCCCATTTGTCGGCCATGTTGTTCAGTGCCGGAGATATACAGTTTATTGTATCAGTAGAACAACCGTTTATACAACAGTTTTTAATTATTATTAAGTTGTAAATTCTTTTACTTTGAATAAAAAACATTTGGAATTACATCTTTCAACAAATATCACTTCCAAAACAATGCAAAATCTAGACGCTACTGGATTGATAATCAGCTTTGATTTTACCCAGTTTTGCCAACTTTTCTCCGTGGAGTGCCTTTCCTTGCGTCCCCGACCTCTAACTGCCTAAAAGTTGAGGATATGTCGCAACCTTATCGAAATATAAACTAACCTTGGGTAAAAACAATGTTGGAATGGGAACCATTGGGCCCACCGGGCAAAAGTTCAAAATGGGTTTCGGATATAAAAATATTTGATAAATATGAAATATACAGTCAGCACCAAAATTTTTTATACACCATTTCAAACACCATTTACCTTGTATGTATTTATTTTAGTAAAATAAATATCTATGTAACCAAATTCATAAAAAGTTTTAAATATTAACTCTTTTATTTTTTTTATATAAATTAGGTTATTTGGTTATAGTTAAAGAGCCAGTGGACGGCAGACAACACATATTTTAAGAAAGTACAAAATTTTCTCAGTAAATCTGACCTACCAAACATGAGGAGGGGGGTTAGCTAAGCAAAATTTTCATTTAGTTTTAAACAAATTTTGCTTCCTTAACTTTTTTATTTGACCTACGGTTTTCACGTAAATAAATAAAAACCATTACTTGGCACGGTCATTTCGTATTGCTAGTTAGTCGAGGCAACGAAGCATAAAAGTTCAGAAATTTTTAGGACAGGAGTAATCGGAATGCGATTTTTTGCATTTGGTTCCAAAATTATTTGTAAAATTCCTACCCAATTTTAACTCTATGCAAACCGGAAATTGCATTGCTTTAGCCAAAAATGCATTAAAAAAGTATTTTTTTTGAGATGCACCTTTGGAAAATTTAATAACTTTTTAACTAAGAATTAGAACGGGCCCAAGTCGGGTAACCCACGGTTTTTAAGGTCGCTAATGACAATTATGATGTTTAAATTGACCCCCAGAACACCTGGATCTCAGGAACGGCGACAAAGCTTCATCTCCGTGGAACTCTTGTGAAATTGATGCGAGAAAGAGAGAAACTCGGCGCCCAGGGTTTCTTTGGGTCGCTGAATTTAAATATGGCATCGGCGAACACCCTACGAATACCTGGTGCACCCTTACCTGGACGCCATCATCTTCGGAAATTTTCCTAACAAAAGTGCCAAAAACAACCCGAAAATCATTGTAGGGAGTTTTGTGGGACGCTAAATCACAATTTTATGACGAAAACGACCTCCCGAACACTTGGTGCATCGAGCCTTGAACGTTATATCCGTGGCTTTTCCTGACAAAATCGAACAAGGCAAACCGAAAATTGTAAAGTAGGTTTTTTCAGACGCTGAATCAGAATTTCACGTCAAAACGATCCACCGGCCACCTGGTGCACCGGAACCTGGCCCTACATGCCGTCTCCGAGGGTTTTACAGACACAATCGTAAAAACACCCCATAACGATTTTGGGTTCTCAAGTCTTTTCAAGTGTCGCTGGAAAAACCTCGAAGACGACGTACGGGCGCAGGTTCCGGTGCACCAGGTGCCCGAGAAATCGTTTTTGAGGTGAAATCTTAATTCAGCGTTCCAAACAACCCCTATATCGATTTTTGGTTCTTCTTTTTCGAGTGTGTCTGGAAAAACCTCAGAGACGACGTTTGGGGCCAGGTTCAGGTGCATCAGGTGCCCGGGGATCGTTTTTGACGTGAAATTCTGATATAGCGTCCGAAAAAAACCCTTTATAATTTTCGGTTTGCCTTTTCAATTTTGTCAGGAAAAGCCATGGAGACGACGTTCAGGGCTCGATGCACCAGGTGTTCGGGAGGTCATTTTCGACATGTAATTTGGATTTAGCGCCCCAAAAAAGGCCCCACAATGATTTTGGGCTTGTTATTGGCACTCTTGTCAGGAAAATTCTCGAAGATGATGTCCGCGTCCAGGTCCGTGGGATGTTCACCGATGACATATCAGTATTCAGCGACCCCAAGAACCCTTGGGCGCCGAGTTTCTCTCCTTCCTCGCATCAATTTTTGACAAGTCTGAGATGATGCTCGTCGCCGTTCCTGAGATCCAGGTGTTCAGGGGATCAATTAAAAGATCAAATTGTCATCAGCGATCTTAAAACCGTCGGTTACCCGACTTGTGCCGTTCTAATTCTGAATTTAAAAGTTATTAAATTTTCCAAAGGTGCATCTTGAAAAATGCCTTTTAATGTATTTTTAGCTAAAGCAATGCAATTTCCGGTTTGCATAAAGTTAAAATTGGGTAGAAATTTTACAAATAATTTTTGGAGCAAATGCAAAAACCCGCATTCCGATTAGTACTGTCCTAAAAATTTCTGAACATTTATGCTACATTGCCTCTACTTATTAGCGATATGAAAAGACCATGCCGAAAAATGGTTTCTATTTTTTACGCGTAAACCATACATTAAATTAGAAAAAGCCAGAGGATCAAATTTGTTCCAAACTAAATGAAAAATTTAAAAAATACTTTTATTTTAAAAATATGCAGTTGCGTACCATTTTTTGTTAAAACATATTTACCTTAAACCTCCTACGGGCGACACTGATGAAAATTGTTTGTCAAAAAATGTCTTCTAATGCTTAGGAGAAGTTTCCCAAATATTTTAAAATTATCTGAATTTATTTAATTGTTATACTTATTATTAGTTAATATAAAATACTTTTTCAGCTACCGCGGTAGGTCCAACAGATTTACTGAGAAAATTTTGGACTTTCTTAAAATATGTGTTGTCTGACGTCCACTGGCTCTTTAACTATTAATTATATTACAAAAAATACATACAAAGTAAATGGTGCTTGAAATGGTGTATGAAGACTTTGTGCTGACAGTATGTTTGCAGTAAGGGGAGTGAAGATATGTTCTGTATTGGTTCGGTGGATACATTCAATTGATGTTATTTGTTTGGGTACACGCCAAATATTTTTTTCTTAAAACTAAATAAAGGAAAGAAAACCAAAAACCCAAAAAAATTAAAGTAAGTAACAAGAAAATAAAAAATCGACGTTTTGGTGGCAAGTCTGCCACCGTCCTTAAGATAAAATTAAATAAAAATAAAAAAATGTTAGGGATAATGTCGTGAAAAATTTTACCAAAAAATTAATTCTTCATCTTTCACTCATCGGTTTTCGACAGAAAAGGTTAAAACCGTAGAAGTACCTAAACCTTTAAAAAATTGGTTATAATAAAATAAGTACCGTCGGTTGTTTTTTTTTCTAGGAAAAACATTTGTTATATTCTCGATTATTGATTCTCAGTTTTTAGCAAGAATCGTAAGGAAAGTTGGACTGATATTTAATTAAACGCTCGTTAGAATGTCCGTCAGGATAGAACTTACATGTTTAATATGCAAATTTTAAAAGTTAATATTTTAAAATTTAGTACCGCAAGGTCTATTAAAAAAATCCTATGTATAGAGGACACTTATAAGTTATGGGAAGTTAAAAAAATCGTAAAAACGTGTTTTTTTGCGAGAAACGTCTTTAAGTTTATGAATCAAATAAGATTCGATAATAAATATATACTTTTGTTTTTAATTATTGCAACCGTAATAATTTAACACCTTTAATACCCCTCGAGCCACTTCAAAACGTTCTTGAGAAATTTTTGCTGATGCGTAAATAGAAGACGGTTTAAAGCATGCAGTTATTTTTGGTCTAATCTCCACCTCCTGCTAGTGTCCAATACACTGACAGTCAATTGGCATCAAGTTAGCAAGACATTCATACAAAATACAACAAAAAGTAACTAGTTGGACTTACCATGAAAAATAACGGATTGATCTTTTAAGAGTGTACTCAAAATGCCTTCCACATCAAATACAAACTTAAAAAATTTAATGTAATTTGCAAATGGTGAAGGCACGTAACACATACTGCATGATAGGGCTGAAAGTTATCCTAAAAAATACTTTACATTACAAATAACCTAAAAAAATGAGCTTACTAGTTACTTGCGTGATAGTTGGCGGAATTTTGGCCGCCGAGAAAGTTAAAAAGTTTAACAACATTATCGCTTAAGAACAGTGCCGGATCACGGTCTATACTCTATTGAAGCAAAGAGTAAATGTTGCGCCCATTTGATCAGTGCACAAAAAAAAAAGTGCAAAAAATTTTAGGTCAAAATTGCACTCTTTACCTCCAGTTTGCGCCCCTTCCGATGTATAATTGAGACACAAGATCAATAAATAAAATGTTACGACAAAAAAAAAGGTCTTCCGGTTTAATTTCCGCTCCTTTCCTTTACTTTTTGCCCCTCCCCATGCACACTTTCCATTAAACCACTACCGAACGATTTAAGAGGATGCCGTAGCACGTTAAATTGAGCTAAAAGCGATTCGCTGCAGTTTTTTGAATACTTGTTTTGAAAAAAACTTGTATATAAAAAAGTCTCTTAAAATGATTCAAAGATTATCGGAAAGGTAATTGATTTTTGGTAATGTTATTAATTACCACATGAAATTTCCCAAAATTACAAAACTATATAAATAATCAACTTTCCGATAATCTTTGGATAATTTTAAGAAACTTTTCTATATACAAGTTTTTTCCCAAATAAATATTTAAAAAACGGCAGCGAATCGCGTTTTAGCTCAATTTAACGTACTACGGCATCCTCTTAAGAACAGCAAACTTTCTTTTCACCCCAATTTTGAGCCCTCTTAATCTGGCGCTGAAGCGGTCGCTTCACAACTTAACGCTTGAGTGTCAAAATTTAAAAACCTTATTTTTCAGTACAAAAATAACAATTCACACACTTAAAATAATTATTTACAAAATACACCACATAATACACACATAAATAGATTAGATTAGAATAGGGCCGGGATAACCCATGCACTGAAGCCGCTCGCCTTATTGTGCGCCCTGTCTTTTCACGTCTGGGTGATGTCAGCCAGACGGGACCTACAGCTTAACGTGGGTTTCGAACCACGGTCCTATGAGCGACAACTTAAGACCTTGTCCCCACCCAGAGGGCACTACTGAACCTACCAACTGAGTGAAGTCCGCATGTCTACGGTTCCGCAGGACACGGCAAAGTGTGTTCCGGCGCCCTGGACAACCACTAAATTTCCGACCAACTTATAAATAAGTGTTTGGCCTCAGCAGGATTCGAACCCACCTCATGTCCGTTGTGCGCTCAACGACTTAACGCCTTACACGCTAAGCCATCACCGGACATAAGAATAAGTATAAACAATTAGGTAATCTACTTACAGCAATAATTGCCATATTTCCAAAACTGTTAAAGATAGACATAATAAAAATTGTTTTTGTTACGCTCTTTGAAATATTTTTCTAATATATTTCAATATACAGGATTTTCCAATTGAAAAATTTATAGTTTTTATATTTCTTTTATACGTTAAAAACTAAAAAATTAGGGGGATGTAAATTTATTACGTTACTAATGGGAATTACAGAGTGGGCCAAATTAAACTTGCACACTTTTTAACTAATAATAACTTTTATTCTGTTGCGCCCATCATTTTTATTTTTAAGGGGTTAATAGGTAGATATGTATTTTCTAGGTTTGCCAATTTTGGTCAAATAGATTTAAACGGGACTGGACTTACCGGCCTTTTTCAAAATGATGCATTAAACTTGGTTGCAAAAAAATAATTTTATATACAATTAGGCTAATACGTCTATTTTAATTTAATTTACTGTTAAATTTGGTCAGCATCCAATTCAGTAACCATGGTAACCTTACATTTTTGATTTTAAAAAGGACACTAAAAAAAGTCTGTTTAAAAAGCGAGAGAAATGCGTGGTTTTTGGAGAGCATAATTAATCAAAAAAAATTATAATTTCTAAATCCTCAAATTGTTGACAGACGCATTTACTTAATCATGTCCTATAGTTTGTCTACAAAAAACGTATTAGCCTAATTGTAGCTAAATCAGATTTCTTTTGCAACGAGGTTAAATACAGTATTTTGGAAAAAGTCCCGTAAGTCCAGTCCTGTCTAAATCTATTTGACCAAAATTGGCAAACCCAGAGAAAATATATCTACCTATTAGCCCTTTAAAAATTAAAGACATAGGCGCAACAGATAAAAAGTTATTAATAATTAAACAGTTTGCAAGTTTAACTTGGCCCACCCTGTATACATTAAACAAGCATAATGCCTTCTGATAAAATACACGACTTATTTACTTTAAAGTCAACATTGTATCTTTTATTTTTTATTTTAAATGTTGTCTATGCATTCATTTTAGTTAGAATAAGTGGCATTTTTTCTCGAAAACGAAACCAGATAGGAAGAAAACACGAGGCACTAATACACTCCTTAATTGCTTTGTAGACAAAAAATTAGAAAACTACGAAAAAACCTTTTTCTCCTAATAAAATTGGCTGTGGTGCCCACTCTGGCGGCACTGAACCCAATAATTTTAATGAATTAAATGAGCGCCTTCTCACTTCATACAATTGTACCAAATTTAAACAAAATTCGTATAAGAATATTTAAGATTTATAAATATAAAATACACACTTTTTTCAAAAAACTTTAACGTCCTGTATCTCAGAAATGAAACAACTCCAGACATAATATGTTTATAGGAACTTTTTTTATAAAATGACATGAGGAATTACCCCTTAGGGTTTTGTAACGTAATTAGGAAACACTGAATATAAAAACTTACCGACACTGAAGCAAATAACGAACTCAAGCAGTCTTTAATTGTGACATTCGTATTACCTCCAAGCGGAGAAGAAATTAAGTATAAATTTGATTTTTTAAAACAATTAAGACATAACCTAAAAATATGAAAAATGTTAGTGTTTAAAAGATTATTTCTCAGCAAAAGCAGCGAATATCACAAATTAATGATCACGCATTAAAATAAGGGGACAGGGTATTCCATTTAAGAGTAAAAATGGAATATTTTTTGACATTTCCCATATTATTAAAAAAACTCAAGGTAGCCAATCGATGTATTTTAGCTCGGAGAATTTAAAAATCGTATAAAAAACAATTGCATAAAATACAAAAGACCTACGCCATAAATGTTGTATTTTTTAAAATGTACACCATATTTATTATTATATTTTTTAAACTCTATGGTCAATTCTAAATGTATTTTATTAAGGATACTACAGTTTATATTTTACTGTTTTTGAGTTATTGACGCTTAAAAGGTCACATTTTTGGCTTATTTAATTAAATATCTTACTATGAAATACAGGTGATGCATACCTGATACTTCAAAGTCATTTTTTTTAATTTCTTTGAAAATTATCAATGTATCTTCTTTTTGCTTTACTGGCATTTTCTCCACACTTATAATATAGCGTTACTATTTGTAGTTTTTCATCTATCGAATAATTCATTTTAAAAAACTAGTATTAAAATTCACCAATAGGTAAAAATTTTAATGACTTTGAAGTATTAGGTAATCACCTATATTACCTGTATTGGGATAACTGTTTTTGGGTTATCGACGGTTACAGCTTAATTAAATAATATTAGCCGAAAATATGACTCTGTAAGCGTCGATAACCCAAAAACAGTTAAAGACAGACCTATTATAGTACCTTTAATAAAACAACTTAGAGTTGAGCAGAGAATTTAAAAATATAATTATAAATATGGTGTTCCATTTAAAAAATGCAACATTGATGGGAAAATTATCTCTTTTATGCAATTATTTTTTAATACGATTTTTAAATTCCCGAGCTAAAATACATGGATTGACTATCTTGAATTTATTTAAAAATATGGAGAAAGTCAAAAAATATGGTTAAAGTCAAAAAACATGCAATTTTTCCTCTTAAATGGAATACCCTGTCCAATAGGCTCTTAGTCAACATTTCCCAATCTTAAAAAACTATTTTAAATAATAGGTAAATACATTAGCAACCAAAAACAAGTTTTTGCAATATTTTCCATAGTTTCTTTTTAAAGTTGGAAAAAATGTATTTCACAATTTGAAAGTTTAAATAACTCGACAATGTTGCTAGTGGCTTATGTAAAAAACGTCAGGTTAAATAAATAAACATGCCAACAAAGAAAAAAGCAATAAAAAGGATGTTGTAGTATACATCTTTTGTGACATAGGCTTAGCCAAACTACGTTACTTGACTATGCAGCGTTTTAAATAATTTGGCGAGCGTTTTCGAAAATAATAGAAGAAAGGGATTATAATTCAATCTTTCTACATCAAAAATTTAGTACTTTAGGTGTACATGGCTACTGGCCTATCAGCTGCGTGCATACAATAAAAGCATAACCTACCCTAGGTAAATTACTACTAATACACGATGGGCCAAATTCGGCGATCTTAATAGAAAACTATGAATAGTTTTGTACGTTTTACACAAAAAACATTTTAGATAATTTATTTTTTTTTTACTAATTTAAAACTGAAAAAAATTCAGGGTGTCCAACTTAAGCTTAAAAAAACAAATAAAAAAATGTCCTAGAAAGAAATAACGGGCATTATTGCAATCTGCATAAAAATTGCTGTGAAAGTTTATACTGTTTTTTAGAAAGTTATAGTCACTAATAGGACTAACAGCTCTTCTTTAAATGGAATCAAGAATGCTGAGGGTTGGGTGGAACATCATTCCCCAGATATGGGAATAATATTGAGGATTAGGAAGGTAAAGAATTATATATCAGCCTTAGAGGAAATTATTTGGCTTATACAGGGAGACGCAGCGCCGGCATGCGTCACAAACTTGACTTTCAGCAAAATAAATTAAGCTTAAGAAACAGAAAGACTAGCTAAAGAAAGCTTAAACCAGGAGTATGTATATTGTTTAATTTATAAACGTCAGCGACGAAGGTAAACTAACCAGAACTAACTTGAAATTCGGATTCAAAGGGTAGAAAAACATACCCGTAGATATGTTGCGTCCGGTGCACATCAAACTTTTTTTTGTGTGCCGGTTATTTAATGGCGCAAGGTAACGTGTTTTTTTACAATAATTTTGTTTCATGAGGGAGTTTAAGGCCTCAAAATGTTTTGGGAAATTATCCTAAACAATGTAAAATGACGAAAAAAATTAAAAAGTAGAAAAAGTGTTAAATTTGCATTATACAGAGTTATGCCTAGTCCTTAGGTACGGTAAAATATTGTGGAACCTCGGAAGTACGGAATCACGTGACTACAATATCGATATTTTATGTCAGCTTTTGTTAGCCATGTTGAAAGTGACAGATCCGTGACAGTTCCGGAAAAAAGTAGGACATTTTTAACTTTTTTACGGAATCCGCCGATTTTCTTGTTAACTTTTGTGCTTATCGGGTATTTTTGTTAATAATATTAGTTTAATAGATAGCCTAATTCACATTTATTAGCTAACTTTATGTTTTTTGCCTGTATAAACGAACGACTTTATGAAAATTGCGCCAATCCGCAGTTTCGGATTTACGCAATTTTTGTTCACATGAGGACTAGGCTTTAGTCAAAATAGTCTAAGCTAAATTTAATAAACTTATAATACCTTACCTGCATCTGCCAAATGAACGTGTCTTTATCTTAGCGTATTTTCTGTTCTTTTCTTCTTCAACAAACAGATATAAATTGCCTAACCTAAAAATGCATTTTTTATTGAATCATTAGAATGCCATTTTTATTTAAACAATTATTTTTAATATAATAATTTATTAATAGAAAAATATTATAGTCATATAATCGCTTTGCATGCCAACGACTTTTTAATCTTTTTGAAGTAGAATTAAATTTGAATTTTAAGACCTTTGGGTGTTACAAATTCGAGAAGAACCATTAAAACCTCATAAACGCTAAGACTTACAGGGTTGGTTACATTAGGGCTACATTTTAATACTTAATAATATTCTGTTTAAAAAAAAGTACAGCCGTTTCTGAATTATCCGGAAAAAATACAAAACAGTTTTTTTCGAGGTGGTTTGAAAATATTTTTACATAAATATTACATGTCTATTGCCTTTTGTCCCCTTCACAAAATGACGATATTAAATTTAAGATTCCACGTTTCCGTCTTTGAGCTTCCATAATCCACTTTTTTTTAACGCTCTTAAAAATTTTAATCCAATAAAAAAAACAAAAATGTGTCATTAGAGAATTATTGCAAGTTGCCTTATTAAGCTCGGGAATGAATAATACCGGCCTTATTTAAATAGTGCTTGTACCCATAATTTAGAGTTATTGCAAATCATGCTGACAGTACCATTAACCTAAAAAAAGGGAAAAAATTTAGTTGTTTTTCTTTATTGTTTTGTGTTGTAGGGTTTTGTTTTACACAATGAAAGAAATACATTTGAAAAAGCAAGATTTAAGTATTTTTACTTCTAAAAACTTTTCGATTTTGTGCTCGGCAGCCGTTCGGTTTAGACGAACAGTTCCGAAGTTAAAATAAGGCCAACATAAGGCACGACCTAAAACCGACATAAATAAAGCCAGGCACTATCCTTATTAAGGGAGTCCTTATCCCACCATGCATCTGCGCAAGCTCAGATGTCAAAATAAGGCCGGTATGATTAGTGCCCGGCCTTATTTTACTGTGCAATATTTCTCTATTGACTGACGGTACGAAATTATTATTTCAACGTTTAAAGTAGTACGTTATGGTCGGATTTTAATTTCAAGATAGGTATTTTCTAGTGATTAAAAAACAGATATCCAAAGGGTTTATTACAGCTTTAATAGAAATTCTGTAATACCTCGAACAATGTCTGAAAGAATAACCTGAAAAGCAGCAAATGGTTTAAAAAAAATCATAAAAATCTATATGAACAGGGCTAATTTAAAAATTTGCTTTATTGTGTTTTTTTTTTTTTTAATGTGGGTTTATATTGTTTAATACGTGTAATATTTAATTTTTTTAATATTGTAAATTGCTAGTCAAACCATACAGTATTAAATAAATAAAATAAACAATCAGCATTAATTTTAAAAAATGGAGACATATCTAACTGCAAACGACTAAAATGTCTACCAACGTTAGCGATAAAATCATAATTTTTAGTACTAAAATAATGAATAACTAAACTAAACGCGTCAAATTTCGACAGGTTTTATTTATAGTAATGTCAAAATTAGTTTAAAAATTTAAAAAACACAACTTCCAAAAATTGTTAAAACTCACTAAAAAGTTAAAAATAATACAAAAAAAACTTACTTTAATTTAGCTTTGTATCCCGTTACTGGGATCCTAATAGTCCAGCTCGAATATATAACAGTCTTCAGTTTCAACAATTCAAACCATTCAAAATCTTACAAACGCCTTAAAAACGCTGTAAATCTTACATGAAGAACATCTTACCTTTGATTTTTGCGATTTACATCTGACATTACAGCAGTTGTAAAATTTTTTGCAGCACTTAACTGCTTTTGCTTTGCCATATTTAATAGGTTTTCAAGAACTTCATCATCGAGATATGTGGGAATGTCTTTACAAATATAGGCTTCATAATTTTCCTTGCATATAAAAGACCTTTGAAAAACAAATAATAACTCAGGAGTAATGCCGCTATCTTGGCTGTTTGCAATAATGTTTCTTAATTCACAGTTATTTGATGTCCCAACAAGCCATACATCGCCTTTACTTATAATTTCAACTGTAGCTACGCCATTTCCCGTAAGTCCTAAATCCAAATTAACGGAAGGTACTGCAGTTTCCTTTAAAACTAGATTTTCGTCAAAGTTACTACAGAAATCACTTTTTACAAAATGCAAAGAACAAACGCTGGGAGATGTTTTAAGAGGTATTTTATTTTTGTATAAAACCAAATTTAATATTTCTAACCACTGCGCTTCAACTTTGCTACTTGGAGACCTAAAACAAGATTAATAACATATCGGAATATGGAACAATCGTATCCTTATGCTTTCTTTTTAAAAGCTCTTTATTTTTTACCTTAAATTACAAGACAATATAATTTACAGACAAGTGTATTTTTCTTTAGTCTTGGTTAACCGAAAGAATAAGATATCCGACAAGCCTTTCACCCAAGGTTTGTTGGTGGCCAGAGGAAACTCTTGTGCCCGTTCCGATTATACTGTAACCCTTATGGCTAGTCCTCATGTACGGTAAAATATGGCGAAACTGCGGTGGTTTGGAATCAGGTGAGTACAATATCGAAATGTTACAGTATTTATTGGGCTATTGGCAGCCATGTTGAAAAAGTGACAGATCCGTGACAGTGCTGCTTGTCAGGTATTTTCGTTAATATTGTTAGTTTAAAAGATAGGCTCATTCACATTTATAATCTAAATTTATGTATTTTGCGTATTTTTACTACTTTAAATTAAGCCAATCCGCAGTTCCGGATTTATACAACTTCTGTTTACATGAGGACTAGGCATTAAATAGGCGTGCGGGGGTCAAATTGGGCCCCAGCTTTGTCAAATTTGTAATAACTTTGAAATTTTTACAACTAAAAAAATCTCTAGGTACCTTCCTAAAACCTCGTTAGGTATATGCTGATAACAAAAAAAACACACACACAAGGTTAGTATAATTCATAAAAAATATCACAATTATTACATTAAATCATTAATAATTTATAATATTATTGTAAAAGAAGGTGTTTATACGGAGTACGCTTAAAAACAAATATTAAAATTCAAATATTTAAAAAACTATGGGAGATAATGATACTATGTTATATACAGACTGTCCACGGATAGGGTTAACGAGAGGACAAATGGACCAAGAATTTAATTTTCGAAAAAAGTCATTCTTTATAAAAAAATTTGCTTGTAAAAAATACGATTCACGGAGAGAAAATGTTAATTTTGTATACAGGGTTCGCAAAAACATAAAAACATGATTTTTCTCCAAGAGTAAACTACAGTTGTTTTTCATTTTAAAGCAAAATTTCATTTAGTAAATTTATTTGAAATGGCATTTTGAATGACTTTATTAATGTTACAGGGGTGTCAAAAAGTTTCATAAAACTGATTCTGAAGTTGTCAAAAATTAATTATTTTAAATTTTTATAGTAAAATGCCTAAAAACTCTCATAATTTGCTTTTCAAACATCTGCTTTCTCCAAGTTCCTACACAACACATTTTTTCAGCTGGAAATGAATGTGATTAAGACTTTTTCGCCAAATTATGAAGTATAATAAAATTTTGTATTATTGTTTTTATCGATTACAAACATCATTCTAAATAATTTTCCCAATGACATTTTGCTTAAAAATGAAAAACAAAGTTTACCCTTGGAAAAAATCATGTTTTTTAAGTTTTTGCGAAACCTGTATACAAAATCAACATTTTCTCGTCGTGAATCGTATGTCCATTTGTCCCCTTGTTAACCCCATCCGTGGACAGTCTATATATTTGGTAATGTAGTGACAAGGACTACTAATTAGTACAAAAATATACACGGTGTTTCATAAGAAAAACATCAAGTTGGCATCGTTACGTTTTAACGCAATCCTGTATAAAAATTGAATACTTTCTGTAGATTCTACGTAAAAGTTCTACAAAAATTGTCTTTATGGGTTTTTGCTATTTCTCATATTAAAGTACTTATTTATAGGGTAAAATAAAAACGACAGTTTTTTAATTTTCCCTGGTATCTCTTAAATAAATAATTTTATTAAAATTCTGACTACGCCATTTTAAGTTTTTCTAAAATCGAGCCCGTAACACCTTCATTGGTTTTTAATAACTTAAGTAATAACTAAGATAGCTCATAAAAACGCCCAATTTTGCCCACCCTGTACATTTTTAATATTAACGTCATCTTAGCTGATAATCAAATTGAAACAAAATGAGGAACCGAGGGCTAAATAGAAGTGCTGGTAGGGATAAAATAGTTCAAACTCAGATGTTGCTGTAAGGTGTAAACAGATCATGAACCGAGGGCTAACTTTATTCTTTGGTTATAAAGTCTATACATAAAATGGGCCACTAGCCGAAATTCAATTTAAAAATTAAAAACATCGATTTTTAGATCCGAAAATTGAAAATAGCTATACAGTATCACATATTTTAAAAAACTCTCATCCGACGTTATTTAATGATCTAAAAATATACGAACGAATACGAACGAAAAAATACGTTCCATACGAAAAGTCTTATGTTTGGTTTATATCTCGAAAAATATGAAATTTTTCCAATTTTAACAAAAGCTAACTACACCACTGGATCCTAAGATAAATGTCTACTTATATTTATAAAGGTTTACTTGAAAATACATTTTGGCCTAGAGCCAGTAGCGGCTGGTAATGGCCAATTTGGTAGGTCAGCCCGGACCATTATTAAGTACCTATACCAATAATTTTATTTTAATTGTTGATTATTACAGTCCATAAAATCACGTTAACCCGTTATTTGTTTTACTATTTAACATATTATCACTAAGAATGGATTAATTACTGATAATAAGAGGCCTAAATACAATTTTAAACATTAGTTTTTACCTATGGTGCGGGTTGACCAATCAAATTGGCCATCACCAGCCGCTGCTGCCTAGAGCAATCTAAAAGTTTTAGTGGCATCTTTCCTTTCATTAAAAATTAGCAACATTTTGCGAAAACCGCCAGTCTCTATGTAATAATAACCAAGAGATATCCTGCAATTGCAACCAATTCCGAAAACTTCGTACTTGATGCAGGACTCAACAATAAATGCGTTGTAAACTAATAATGAATGTTCAGAATGCGATTGTGTGTCCAGAAAAGATTTAATAAATTATCAGACACTTTAAGTACATATCGTCGAGAATAATGCAAAACCGCGAATCTACCATAGGTAAAGCCGCGTATCTGCGTTTAATCGAATTTTACACGGGAAGATTAAAACCTATTATTATCGTTATTTTAAGGGAAAATAAGCTTATTTTTACTAATTAATTTAAGTAATAATCGATGTTATTCATGTATTTTTACCATAGATTTTCTGTTCTGGCTGCCAATCAGGATCTTACGTAGAATGACCGCGAAATTGAAAATTATCTAGTTTGTCAGACACGTGGAATTATCCATAGGCGGCCATACACAGACGTTATTTCGCACGGTTTATTGTTTCGCCTCTAAAACCACTTGGAAAATCATGTGCGTGAGTGTCGCAAGATGAAAGAACGGGAAGGGATTTCAGACGTGCTTTCCGCTGGAGTGGGGCGTACCGCGTTACTGGAGTACTCGTGCTCACGCGCCATGCCACGTTCGTTTAAAGCGACTGTGTAGTTTTTGGTTATGTCTATATTTTCGATTTTCAACATGGGTGATATTCGTCACGCCTCAAAAGAATTTTTAACAGAGTTCATAGAGATTTATAGGTCTCATCCTGCATTGTGGAAAGTTAAATCAAAAGAATCTTCTTCTTCTAAAGGTGCCTATCGTCTAATGATGTTGGCGACCACATTGGTCCATCTTACCCTGTTCACTGCAGCTCGGAACAGGTCAGTTGATGTTAGGCCGGTCCATTTTCTAAGATTGGCCAGCCAGGATATACGCCTGCGTCCGGGGCCTCGCTTGCCCTCAATCTTGCCTTGCAAGATGAGTTGTAAAAGTTGGTACTTATTATTCCGCATGATGTGGCCAAAGTAAGTCATTTTTCTATTCTTTATGGTAGTTATAATTTCTTTGTCCTTTCCGAGTCTTTCGAGAATCGTAATGTTGGTTGTATGGTGGATGTACGAAACTCGTAGTATGCGTCGGTAGCACCACATTTCAAATGCCTCTAAGCGTTTTGCTGAGGCCTCGGTAAGACTCCAACTTTCTACCCCATAGAGAAGTACACTAAACACGTAGCATCTAAGAATTCTCATGCGTATGTTGATGCTCAGGGAGAGGTTACATAGTACTTTTTTAAGGCGTTTAAAAGCACTTAGGGCTTTTTCAATTCTAGTCCTTATTTCATAACTGTGATCCCACGTGTCACTGATATTGCAGCCCAGGTAACATATTTTCTTTACTCTCTCCAATGGTGTATCGTTTATCGTAAATTGGGCGTTTATGTTAATGTTCTTGCTAATGATCATTACTTTAGTTTTCTTGCAGTTTAGCTTTAGTCCATATTCGTTGCAAGCTTCCACGATATTATCTATAATTCTCTGTAGCCCCTCTGCACTATCTGCCAGCAGTACAGTGTCATCTGCATATCTAATATTATTTATGAGTTGGCCATTAACTGCAATACCGTCCTCTGATTCATCCAATGCCTTTCTGAATAGATGCTCCGAGAATATATTGAACAATGCAGGTGACAAAATACAACTCTGTCGGACTCCCTTTCCGACTGCATATATATCGGACAGTTCGTTTTCGAGGCGAACTGTTGCCTTTTGTTGTAGGTACAGGTTTAAGATTAACCTTATATCCTTACCGTCCATTCCCGATGTTTTTAGGATATCAATCAGCTTTTCGTGTGGTACCTTGTCAAATGCCTTCTCAAAATCAATGAAGCATGCAAATACGTCGCAGTTGACATTCCTCCATCCAAAAGAATATGTGAACATAAACTTAAAAAATTTAAGAGAAGTGGCGCTTCGAGTGATAAGCAATACGTGCCGAGTCTGTGGTATTTCGATTTATTAATGTTTACCAGAGAACATGAAACACCTACACAAAGTTTTGATATTATGGTAAACAGTCCGTCGTCCCTAGATGAGACTCCCCTTTTGGGACCGTTGACAACCCTGAGGAAAGCTTCACTGAAAATAACACACATTTCTGTTGTTGAAGAAGAACAACCACGTGATGTTTCTAGAAAGGAGAAGGATGAAGGTGAAAATAATGAAAAGGTTGGTATATATTCTTTTACTTTTTACTTTTTGTTGACACTTAAATGCCGGAACTTTATTTTTTATGAGCAATTAAAGATGTTCTTAGGCTCTTCCTATGTTCAACATGTCTTCTTGCCATGGCACTCTACCTTCTCCATTAAAGTAGGTAACTTATTTATCGCGATTTGTTTTTGATGATAAATAAGTACTCTGATGTCCAGTTCTTAGACCAACAAGTTGTGCTTCATTTTCTCGCCATTCAGCATTGTAATTTACATCGTGCGACGTTGCATTTATAGAATCAAATGCATTCCCACCAATATAGGATCTTGATTTTCTCTTTAAAAAATTATGAACCACACATATAGCCATTACAATCTAGCTAACTTTATTAACGGCAACATTTATAGGCGTATGCAAAATTCGAAATCTGGCTGCAATCAAGCCGAATACGTTCTCAACAACATTTCTTTTCCTTGATAATCTGTAATTATATATACGCCTTTCATGGCTCAGATCCCTTTGTGAAAACGGTTTTAAATACTTGTCGTGTATTGCAAATGCTTCATCTCCTATAAATACGAAGTTTAAATGTGCAATATTTTCCGCACTATCAGGCAAATGAAGTCGATCTGAAATTAAATGTCTGAAAAACTTCGTTTGTTCTAGTACTCCACCATCTGATAGCCGACCGTTTTTTCCAACATCAACATACAAGAACTCGTAATCTGCATTTACGATTGCCATTAACACAATATTATAAAAGTGTTTATAGTTATAGTACAATGTGCCTGTATTTGGTGGTGGAAATATGCGAATATGTTTTCCATCTATGGCACCTCCACAGTTCGGTATCTGCCATCGTGAGTTAAAGCCTTCAGCCACGCTTTTCCATCCGTCTTTACTTGATGGCATTTGAAATAAAAGGCACAATATAAAGCTTATTTTTAACAACAATTTTATTACCTTTTATAAAACTGAAAAAAATAGGAGATGTTTTATTTGTTTTAAATCCCTGACAAATATGTGTTTTTTTTTAATTAGGTAAGTTAACAATATATATCTTACAGATTTTTAAAACACCTGTCAAAAGAGCAAGGACGAAGCTAACACCTCATGAGATGCAGCAGCAAATATTTATGAAGAGTTGCACGGAAGCATTAAAAACTATGGTGAAGAATCAGATATACAGCTTTTGGAAAATTTGTAGCCACAAAACATAGAAAGTTAAATGAAACCCAGAAGATGTATGCTGAAACTTTAATTACAAAAATATTACATAAAGCTGCATTAAATCAATTAACTGAAGACACCAGCATTTTCGACCAGCAGCTGCCAATTCGAAATAACTTTTCTTCATCAAGTTTGTCATCATCAGTAACACCTTTACCTACACCACCACCTGGAAATATGGAAGATCAGGATAATCCACAGAACGCAGGGGAGTTATTAACACATTTTTCATCCTATTTTAATATGTAAATTTAAACCTAAATACATAATATCAATATCTAAACTTGCCTTTAAGTAACCCTTATGTAATACTTCATACAAGGCCTTGCATGTTTCGGGTATAATGCGTCCTAAATCTTGAGCAGATATTCCTGTAGTAAATTTAAGATCTTCATAACTACGTCCAGTAGGGACCGAAGGGTGGCAACTAGCCGTTCATCGGCAGGTATACTACGTCTCACTGCGGTATCTTGTTTACTAAGATGAGGTCTCATTAAATTTAGAAGCTCATCAAACGTGTTTCCATCCATTCTTAAATAGTTTTTAAAGTCATCTGGATTATTATCTCTCAATTCTCGCAAAAGCGATATGTGACAATATTTTTCTCTATCAGCCAACCAACTTTTCTGCCATACACGTCGTTTTTTCTTCTTATCGTTACAGATTCCTACGGCCATAACCGCACATGCAACAATACACATTTTTCTCTTTTTATCCATTTCAATCCAAGTACTATAAACAATTTAAACAGGCCACCAAAAACAGCATAATTTTAACAAACGGCTTAACTCCAAGAGATAACAAAATTTCACGTTGAAAATTTGTACATGACTACATGCCGTTTTAAACGACACACTATATGACACTTTTTGCCCATACACATACGATTTTTCCCCTGAAACGGATGTACCACTGGCAATCACGTGCTAAATCATTTGTATACTTTATAAGGTGTATGGAACATGACACTTTTTTGCCATGCCGTTCTTTAGCGCATACTAACCGTCACGTCCAAACACGCCACGATTTTTAAAATGAAAGAATGTCTGTGTATGGCCGCCTTGCTAGTTACGCGGATTTGCACTATCCTCAACGATTTGTTATTCATAAAATCTTAACTTTACTTACATTATGCACACCTGCCATAGGGCCGAAACATAGTTAAAGAATTATAATGTTGCTATATAAACCGCTAAAATGTCAAGTCATACAGTGGTATACAGTAAAATAGCAAGAACGGAGAAAGACGCGGAACAAAACAATACTGAGAGAAAGACTCAAAAGCACCAGAGCATGTTAGATTAGCAAATCAAAATAATCCGAAACAGTTTATGCAAAAAATAAGTAAAAAGCAGACTGGAAACGAACAAGGAATGGAAAAATTTAAAAGGGTGGTGCACTTAAATAGCGGCCCTGTTCTATTTGAGAGTCATAATGCGCAACAACAAAAAAGTTAAAAAGTGTATAAGTCGTAAAGACGACTTTATACAGGGCAATTCTTAACCTATACGTATAAACTTGGGAAATTATTGCTAAGGCCAAACAGTGGCTAAACATAAAACAAAAATAATAAAATATTTCTAGTTAGTGAGATAACAAGTCGATTATTTGAAATTAAATAAAATAACGTGAATTATGAAGAAAAATAATACATAGTAAAGTATTTTTTGTTTTATAAATAATTTAATGTAGTTTTTACACAGCTTTGTAAAATTATTTGCCTAATTTTTTTGTTCTTTATAAAAAAAAATAAACAAGTCATAATTTTTATGTTTGGCATAAGTAGGGATCACAACACTCGACTCGATCAAATCGAGCAAGTTAATGCGCATCCTTACAAACTCAGCCACGACACTATATCGAGTTTACCTTCGGCAACATACAGAAAAACGAAAGTTGCCGAAGATAAACTCGACAGAACGTCGTGGCTCAACCCATGGAGATGCACATCGACCTGGATTCAATCGAATCGAGTGTTGTGATCCCGCTGCTGATTTTATTTTTACGCGATTAAAATTGCAATTAGGGCGTATAGTGATCATCAGCAGAGCATCTTATTGCTTACTAGCGGACCCGTGCCCAGTTCGTTGGGCGTTAATTATATTTTTCACTGAACTTTTTGTTTAATCATAATAAAATATAGCCTATAGTATTCCTGAACAGTGTAGTTTTCTGATTGTAAAAAAATCATAATCTGTTCAGTATTTCCGAAAATTAGCCCTTGCAAACAAACAATCAAAGTTACAAATTTTAACTCTTTATTTATAATATTAGTATAATTGAATATCAAAGAAAAGATCTACAAAAAATAAGTAAGTTTGTTGCTTTTTTATTCTTATCTATTTTTATTAAAAAAAAAAAAAAGAAATTTGTCTCCACAGAGACTTGAACCCGGGTCTCCCGCGTGACACGCGAAGCATTCTAATACTGGACTAATCGGAACTTACAAAGTTATAATTTATCCAAGATAACCGACCCGTGCCGACTTCGTTGGGCCTTAATTATATTTTTCTCTAAATTTCATATGGCGCTGATCCAAAATATCACGATTTTCAATTAGTTATAACTTAATAAACTTGCGGTACCGGGGAGTGAATAGGGGTGCTGGGCGGGGTAAAATAGAGTTAATATTGGTCAAAATCACATTCAAAATTAAGTGAAAATAATTTTTGTCTGAATATTTTTGTTAAAGAATGGAGAAATTCAGAAGAAATTGAAATTTAAGTTTTATAACCTCAAATTAGCAAAAGGTTAAAGAAGCGTAATTTTATTGCAAGTAAAATATAAAGAGCATTTGGCAACATCGAAAATATGTCAAAGAGATATATTTTTTTATTCAATTAAAAGAAAAGAGTTAACTAACTAGAACTAACCTGACCGTGACTTCGGGCACGTTGAATTTTATTTTAAAAAATCCACTAAGAACTCGGATGCGTAAAGTTGAACAGATAAGCCGTTGTTGCCAAATGTTCAGATTAAAAGTGAAGAACTTTCGAAAAATTCAAATTTTTGTTTTTACAAAAACAAAAAATACAAAATATTTTATAACAGCGCCATTATATTATGATTAAGAACAAATAGGATGTAAAGCCAAAATTTTTTAATCATAAAAACAACAGAAAACCTATACAGGCACATTTACCGTTCCGTGTTATGTCGGTTTCATGTGTTTATATTATGTTGTTGATATTTTTATGAAGATATTTTTACTTGCGCGTTGTCGGCTTTTAAAAAATAAACAGTCAAACGTTCCAGCCGCTTTGTATCCAACACAAGATTTTTACTATTTAAAGAAGTTTATTACCTGTATAAATTTAGATATAAATATTCTTATATGGATTTAAGGATTCTTTAAAGGCGGCAATTTTAAAGTGGCTTAAATTCTGATTAATTACTTTGCATTTTTAAAATTTCAGTAAATGTCAAATTTTTAAATTCGTCATTTATGGATTTTGCTCGCGGACGCAGCAATACATTTACTGCCGCTGAGAAGAAATAGTTAAAGTAATTTGTTGAATACAACAAGGATCGCTGTTTTGACGTTTGCAGAAAATAGTACTTATAGGATTGTTTTATAAGAGCAAAAGTTACGTTTTGCTGAGTTTGTAGAGAATTTGTCGGACGAGTGCAGCGAGTCCAACAAAAGCTACAGACGAAGCAAAAAAGTGTCTTTCTCTCCGAATAAAACATGCAATTTTCATCAAGCGTAAAAAGTTCATTTGAATAATACTTAATTTTTTTTTATGGAAATATTTCAAGGTTTTTGACAATGCTTTAGCGGCACTAAAAGTATTTTACTGTCGCTCAACATACGTCACTAAAAAAAAAACAGCCTACTTCGCATTTTTACAAATTTCCATAAATGTCAAATTTTATTGCGTTCTATTATTTGTCGTTTATGGATTTTAATTTTAATGCCGCTCACGGGCGGCAGCAAAGATTTTACTGTCGCTGAGGAGAAATAGTATAAAAAGTGACATTTTATTGTTTTTGTTAAATACAACAATGATCATTATTTTTGACGTTCGAAGAAAAATACATTTATTATAATTAAATCAGAGTTTTTTTGGCTGTTAAGCATTTAGAATTATTTTTGCCTTGATTTTGCAAAACAATACAACACAAATCTCTTTATTTAATAAAATTAAGATTCTCTCATCCAGAATGACGCTGAGGTTCCAATCTGTACGTGCCTCAAGGTAGGAAAATGCCTATATAATTTGTAGTATTTACATAAATTAAAAATATCTCAGTGTTACTAACTAGATTAACTCATATAGAGTCAGGTTAATTTGAAGCTCGATTCAAAAGCTCGATTTGAAGTCAAAGGTACTTGCACAAAAAAGTTTTTCCAAATGTGCCCAAGCAATACAGAATTTTTTAATAGTTTTGGTTATTATTATATTAAAAACTTTATTATTTTAACCACCAGCTAATAATTACTTTAAAAATTATCTTCGTTAGACCCAATATTATAAAGTTGTAACTCGAACTTTAACACGAGGATTTATTTGCTATTTTGTTTGACATGTCAAAGACATGTGGCAAATTTACAAGTGAGAAATGAGTATGCCATTATATCATGCCCTGTATGTTTGGTCGATATAAAAGCATTTTATACTGAAACAAAATACGGAAAAAATGGACACTCTCAAATTTTATTGCTCATGTAAATTGCCATTATAAATCTGATAAAACTAAAAAACAACTCTAAAAATGTAAGTACGGGGAAAAATAACACTCTGCTAACATTTGTCCAAGTAAATCCACTTTGCAACAAGATCATATACTCTGTTTCGACTGACAATATTCCTTCTCTTAGTTCTGCCAGTTTAGATACTGAATCAAGTTGCTCACGTACTGAAGAAATCTCAGAATATTACTAAAGGTAATATAAGCACCTTGTCAATAAAGCAAAATCAACCTCTCCTTTTTAGAACATGATCCACTACTGTTTGTGTTTATTTTCTATCTGATATCAGCTTCAGTGCTTTAACAGGCAGTTACTAAGAGTCAGAATTTTGGACTTTGATTGTTAAATACTATATCAGCTACTACTTCATTTAGGTTGTCGGAATTGTTGCATGAAATCAAGCATGAAATATGTTTAAAATCAATCTTACAATTCTAGTAGTAAAAAATATATTTGGTTGACAAATCACACATTCTGGTACAACAGGGAGGTCTTCAACAAACACGACGAGCAATGTTATCAAAAATGGCTTGAAATC
>JACEGR010006787.1:0-56854 GCA_014170235.1 Listronotus bonariensis | reverse complement strand
GACTAGGGCTGGCAAAAACCAGAAAAAAACAAAACCGGTTAACAGGTTTCTAAAAAAACCGAAGATGGTTTTGAAAACCGTCCATTTTTGCTGCCCCTTGCTGTTTCTTTTACTCTTTAAATAATTTTGAAGACAAAAAAAAAGGTCCTCACTTTAATTTCTTCCAATTCTACTCTCCTAAACAACGTCTGCCGCCATACGCTTCACGCCACTGTATAAAAGACCCGCTTTTCGATTTTGGTCCCATTATCTCAAAAAAAAACCATATTCGAAAACCGATTCTCCAAAAACCGGTATTTGAAAACCGCTTTTTAAAACCGGTTTTTCAAAATACCGGTTAACCGGTATTCAAAACCGGTTTTCGGTTTTGGCCAAAACCGCGGTTAACCGAAAAACCGGTTTCGGTTGCCAGCCCTAGGTACGACCTACAAAATAACGTGGATTTTTCAATTAAAAAAATCTGCTTCACACAAATTAATAAAAAATAAAAATGTAATATAGCATTTGTATAAATTAGACTATTGTACATGTATGTAAGAATATTGTATAAATTTAGGAAAAATATTTTATTGACGTGTAGTATGTTCCTGTGGAATAATTATGGAATAAATAAAAATTTATCTAAAGTCACCTTCCACTTATCTAGGCGCGTTATGAACTTTTCGTAGACAAACTTATTTACTGTTATCTCTCTCGGATCAAGGTTAGATCATCATTAAATAAATATGTCCGTAATATAAACGCGATATGTGTATTAGGCATTCATGAACCGAAGAGAGAAGAAAACATAATTTCCAGAGGTTACAAAAATATGATTAGATGTGTTTTTCGTTTGTTGTTGAACGCGCTTCACTACTACCGCCAAACGCTGACCGAGTTCCGTAATGTCGTTTTTGACAAATATCTGTCAGTACGGTAATAAATAAATTGTGATATGGCAAAAAGAAATCGGTTTGCAGGTTTTTGCATCCCCAGGCCAAAGAAATGGTACTCAACCTAACTGACTACTTTAAAAATGAACAGAAGAAGAGAACTGAAACCGAGGAAGTACATTCAACGTCTATTTACCAAAAAGTATCAGAAGCGCTGAAAATAAGTTTGAGATCAATACAGAGGATTGTAAATGAAAGTCGTAGAGATACACCGATGAAGAAAACGCAACGACGATCAAGGAAAAAGAAGTGTGAAACGTTAGAGGAATGTAAAAAAATGGAAGTGAGAAATGTTATATATGACTTATATGCCTCAAAAATTAATATAACGCTTCCAGTTTTGAAAGACACTTTAAGAGAACGAGGAGTTTTAGAAATCGGGCTTAGATCATTATCAGCATTGGTTAAAACACTAGGATTTCGCTACAGAAAGGATTGCAATAGAAGATACTTGTGTGAACATCCAAGAATTGCCAGTGAACGAGTGAAATTTCTTAAAAATATGTTGAAAATTATGATTCAAATTTTAGGAAAGTTATTTTTTTAGATGAAACTTGGGTATTTTCGAACGGGAGTGGGTCAAAATCATGGCAAGATGACTCGGTGAAATCAGTGAAACGAAAAAAGGTTGCGGTTCGGGAAAAAGATATATAATAATAAATGCTGGTTCAAATACTGGTTTTGTAGAGGGAGCGAGTTTAATTTTTTCCTCGAAATCAAAAAGCTCTGATTACCACGATAACATGGATTGTGAACTTTTGAAAAGTGGACAAGAGAAAAACTTATACCGAATTTGGATGAGCCATCTGTAATTGTGCTAGACAATGCGTCTTACCATTCTCGCATCCTGAATAAACAGCCCAATTCCTCGTGGAAAAAAATGAAATATTTCAATGGTTGGTTCAGGAAAATCAAAATCCATCGCACGATTTATTAAAATTTGAACTTTTGATGAAAGCAAAAGCTATTCAGAAGCAAAAAATATATGCCATTGATGAAATGTTGCGGGAAAATGGCCATGAGGTTTTGCGGTTACCACCGTATCACTGCCAGTTTAATGCTATAGAACTAATCTGGGCAGGAGCAAAATCATTTTATGAAAAGAATGTCGGTGATGGACTTAACTCACATGAGGTGGAGGAAGTTTGGAAAAATCGCTGGAGCAAATTACGGGGGACTACTGGAAGAAAGTCGTAGAACATACAGAAAAAATCATCTTGGACTGGTGGAACAGGAAAAAATGCTGGACGTTCAAGTGGAACCATTAATTATTTCGATTTCAGAAAATGGTGAAAGTACTTCAAATGAATCTGATGATTCTGAATTTGAAAATGTTTAGAGATAATTTTATTAATATACATTCCTCTAAGGTGTAAGACTTTTTGATCGACCATAGTTGCTATTTATGTTAGCTGATATTTTTTGTCGCTTACACTTTCAAAGAAATAAACAGCAACATAAAAATACAATTTGTGGGCTAAAATGGATGCTAAATTAACGTAATCAAAGATAAATATTTTACTTTAATTAAACATAATTATACATATTATAGGTAGAATTAATATTGATGCTTCATTCTTATTATTGTCCCTTCCCAAAACGTTACACATAGAAATATAATGCTTATTTCTTTCGTGCGTACGGGCGTACTTACAAAATAATATCATACAAAAATGTGAATGCACTTCTGATAATTTAATTTTGGAACGCATCATTTTAATCTCCTGTCATTATTTTAATTATGCCTGTCAGTTTCAAATAAGCTGCTAACCTATTATTATTAAATTTTAATACAATAATCAGCTGTTCAAATACCGCCATATTGTTTTTTGCATAGAAATATTTTTGGAACCTCTGATCTATTGATTTGATTCGGAAAATACAGCCCGCCTAGTTAAATGGAAGGCGACTATATCTATCTAATTTTACCTTAAATAAGGCACTACTGTTTATAAAAGTACTTTAATAAGGCTACAGTTAAATAATGTTTGTATTTAAATACACATTATCATAATTCAAGAAAATTCTCTCATACACCTATGTTGTACGTGTTGTACCCACCCTTGTAAGATAAACAATTTTAGTTCTACCAGATACTGAATTAGTCTCACCCCATCCGGTTGTAATCTGGCACATTATCTTTAAAAACACCTTTGTGTGTTCAAAATGCAATTAAAACTTCTAACAAAACCTTAGCAGTTAGGCTGTTCTGTATACAAAAAAACATCTTTTAGATATTAAATGTGCAAAAGATTTGCTTCTACGTGTATAAAAGACACGGAAAAGAACTGTAGGTAAAACAATGTAGATTGTAGAATGCTTAGAGTACCATTTTTATATTTTAAGAAATATATAAATCTATAAAATACCTACCTTGTCCAACAAAAAGTAACACTAAGGTAAAAAAAGTTTTAAAGTAACACCACTCTTTAAAATCATTTTAAACTGAAATGTTTAGTTTAAAACACAAAATGAACAAGTTTACGTCTATTTTTATGGAAACTAAACATGGATATCTTATCCCAGGTCAAGAAAATAAACACACTCAAACAAGTAATAAATCCCCTTGGGGCATTAAACTTAGGTTAAAAAGTTAACAAGTTCTAAACACTGATATTTAAACACTTTTCTGTAGATAATTTAAGAAATCCTATTGTTTTTTTTTTTATTATTTTTCAATTTAATATTTAACTTCTTCTGCCATTACGTCTCACAATTTAAAATTACCAACCAAAACATGAACAGAACAAATATCCCTACGACCCAGTCAGTTGTACCAATCACTACGATCACGGATGTCATTTTTTGTGGTCATAAAGCATATACGTACTAGAGGCAGTCTTGCGGCTTACCCCTGTATGTGAGGTACAGAGAAATAAATTTAATCTTATACCTCTCTCGCTCTTCATTTTAATTAACCGATTAAGCACTTATTTCTCACCTCCAACCAATCAACACGCAAAACAAGGAAGGGAGATCCTAGACAAGACTATTATTGTTGACACGATCGAGCTACGGGCTGATAGGCCTATTCTTTCGAGACTTGATCAGTGATCAAAGTGATAATTGGTAATAATTATTATCTTAATATCTTTCTTTTAAAACTTATGTGGCTAACTTCATTATAATTGTTTAATATTTCAAATGGCATCAGGCTAGTGATCAAATCATTAGGATTAACTGATTAAAGTGAAACTTATCATGTTTTGAAAGCATAGGTCTGATATGGTGACTGGGTGCTTAAATACTGTGACGCGCCAAGAATAATTGTTAGACTATTATTTCGACCTTCTAGAACGTATGTTTTTGTATAAAACTGCATAGGTTTTCCGGGTTGTGGCATCTGAGCCCGATTTTTGACTTAGGGAGAGAACATTTTTGATGGAAAGGGTATTAAACATTTACCCAGTATCCTTTAGAAACGAAACTTGTTTACATTTGATCACGATCAGACATTGGAAACTCCTTCAATTTGCCTGGACTATTCGCTAACAAGCAAATTTTAAAGAGCCCAAAGTAAAAGCCCCAGTGCCACTTTTAATATTTAATATTTAAAGCATTATAGCTTTTGATATGCTTGCATTTATTTTCTAATAATATTTATTCTGGTAATACCAAGAATACCGTCCAAATTTTAAGGTGATTGTAATAGGCTTGTTGGAAACTGTTTGCAAACCGTTAGGCTCATGCGCAGGAGATAAAATCCGTCGTATTTTGTCACGGGCGCATGGTACATAACCATAAAAAACACGTTTGAACCACAAAAACCAACAGAGGGGCTGGTGCATGAGGGGCAAGGGGAAGAGAAAACTGAGTAGTTCAGAGTCAAGATCGTTTAATAGGTAAGGTTGCCTCATTACGTCACATATGTACCGCACTGCTGGTTCCTTATTGGCGCCAACATAGCAAACAAGGATGTCTAGACGGATAATGCTATGAGGGCGAAAGAGCGCGATATACAATATTTAAAAATCAGCTAGAATAATCAATAATTTATTAATAGGAAATACAGAAGTTACGGTAATAACTGGAATTAACAGTATTTAAAAGTGTTTCTTTAATATTGACAAAAAACACAAACTACACTGTTAAAAACTTCATTAAATAATGAGCAAAATACATATGTGACTTATGGTCCGCCATGTTGCAAGGCTTACGAGGCAACCTTACCTATTAAACGATCTTGGTTCAGAGTGGCTTTCCAGTGACGCAAATAGAGCGCTCCCGAGTAGCTCAGGAGCATTTCGTTCTACTTTATGGCGTTCCAGTGACGGAAAGTGTTATGCACCTGAGCTACTCCGTTTTTGTTTCCCCTTACCCCTCATGCACCAGCCCCTCTTTTGGTTTTTGTGCTTCAAACGTGTTTTTTTATGGTTAAGAATGGATTTTTAAAATTATTTATTTAAAATGGATTTAGATATTTAAAGGAAATTATTATTATAAAGCCAAGAAAGGTTAAAAACAACGAAATTTTAAAATTTCTTAAAGTATCTCTCTTCCCTTGTCAAGGATGCGTTCCAGTGACTAACTTTTTAGAGCAGTTCAAGAGCTTCAAGCCCTGGCTGGAAAGACCCTTAAGTGCATAACACTCAAGATCGTTTGACTAGGTAAGGTTGCCTCATTACGTCACATATGTACCGCACTGCTGGTTCCTTGGCGCCAACATAGCAAACAAGAATGTCTAGACGGATAACACCATGAGGGCGAAAGAGCGCGATATACAATATTTAAAAATCAGCTAGAATAATCATTGTTAAATAATTTATTAATAGGAAATAAAGAAGTTACGGTAACAACTGGAATTAACAGTATTGAAAAGTATTTCTTTAATATTGACAAAAAACACAAACTACACTGTTAAAAACTTCATTAAATAATGAGCAAAATACATATGTGACGTATTGTCCGCCATGTTGTAAAGCTTACGAGGCAACCTTACTTGGTCAAACGATCTTGCATAGCACTATCCGATGACTATCCGTCACTGGAACGCCATAAAGTAGAACAAAATGCTCCTGAGCTACTCGGGAGCGCTTTATATGCGTCACTGGAAAGCCTTCAGATTCGACAAAATTTGGGTAAACTTTACCCCAATTTTGTCGATTCTGAACGCGCCCCAGCTTGTGCACGTGGACGCCACCATTTACATTTACAGCGTTGCTCTATGAGAGTTTTTATTCTTAGTTCTTTTTTGAGTTTTTTTCTGTGTTTTTACTGTTTTTTGTTTAAATTATTGGACAATATCACAAACAATATGGTTCGTGAATGCCTAATATGTAAAAAAATAGACTCTTTAAATCCCAATACATCATTTCACAAGTAAGTATAATATATTTTTATTATAAATTAAATTACATATATAAAGATATCTCAAATTTCAGTCCACAATATACAATAAAAAATTCGGTACAACTTACACAAAAACTTAAAAATTTTACAATTTCTGATAATTGCACACTGGTATCCTTTGACGTTGTTAACATGTTCCCTAACGTTCCTAATCATGACTGTTTAGCCATCATTGAAGAAACTCTTACTTATAAAAATATTAATCCAGTCATAAAAAACGAAATTATTACATTGTTTAATTTTTGTATTCAAGAAAAATTATTTTATGTACAATAATACATTCTATAAACAGACAGACGGACTAGCTATGGGATCACCGTTAAGTCCACTTCTAGCCGAAATCTTTATGTCTAATCTGGAAGAAAATTTTTTAAAAACTGATTTTGCGAAAAACATAAAGTTTTGGTTCAGATACGTGGATGATATTCTAGTGTGTTTTACAGGTAGCGATTTAGATTTACAATTAACACTTAATCATCTTAATAGCCTTCACCCTAAAATAAAGTTTACAATGGAAAAAGAAATCGATAACACCATAAATTTCCTTGATATATCGATTTCCAAAAAGAACAACCAATTTTCCTTTGATATATATAGAAAACCTACATTTACTGACACTACGATTTCAAACCACTCGACACACCCCAAAACACATAAACTTGCAGCCTATAGAACAATGATACACAGAGCATTTTCCATCCCTTTAGAAAACCACAAACGTGAAATAGAATTAAATACAATAAGAATTATCGCGAAAAATAACGGTTTTGATTTAAGTACCATAAATTCGCTAATTAATAAAAAACAAAAACAATTAGCCCTTAATCATATATACCCATATATAAAACCCAATAGCACCCCAACATACCATACCCTAACATATTTTGGACCAGTTTCAGATAAAATAGCACACATCTTAACAAAAAATAATAATTTAAAAATTGCCTTTAGGCCATCCCAAAAGTTTCTCAGTTATTTTTTAATGCTAAGGAAAAACACTACCATTAAATAAATCTGGAGTTTATAGTTTAAATTGTGAAGAATGCAATAGTTTATATGTAGGGCAAACAGGAAGAAATTTTAATATTAGGTTTAAGGAACACAAATCGTCATATGTACTAAATAAAAATAATTCAAACTTTGCCAACCACTTTATAACATCTGGTCATTCATTTCCAAGTGTCGATAATCTTAAAATTTTATATACCGCACCGAAAAGTAAAAACTTAACATTTTAGAGTCTATTGAAATTTACAAAGCCAATAAAAACCCCTCAATAAATTTATTGAATGACCAGACCGACCTGAGGAGCAGCCCACTATTTACAGTTTTATAAAATTTAGGATAGAGCACTATTATTAAAAATGTGTTAACCAATTGTACGGGTATATATATACAAGTTTCAAGTAGTTTAGAATATTCAGTTTTGAAAATGTAGCAAAGCTTTGAAACTGCAGTCACAATGTTGATAAATATAGTGATAGAAAACAAAGTAATTTGTCTCATTTTAATTTAATATATTTTTGTTTTGCAAATCATTGCCGTGGGTATGGAAATATGTCTGTTAGTACGTATTGCTTTATTATAGATAAATATTTTGGTAATTTTCTAGAAACCTGCGGCAACCCGATTAATATCGTACATAACCGGGGTTTTAAAGGTTGAAAATCAAATAGTGTATGCCACTTTAGCTTTAAATCAAGAATTGTGTGCAAAAGAAGAGGGAATATTGTAAAAATAGGATTATTTTAAATTTCAAGTCTGATGATGAATATCTCAAGAACGAAACGTTTCCGCCAAAACTTTCAGATCATGATCAGCGTCCCAAAACTCGTGAAATCGGGTTGCCGCAGGTTTCTAGAAAATTACCAATATTTTAAATTATTTTATACCTACATAACTTTTTGAAAATTACTAATTATATTGGTGCAATTTTATTTTATGAGAAGAAATCTCGATGCCTTTGTACTTATGCCAAACAGGAAAAGCATCTTTTAACATGTACAGGGTGTTCGGTTATAGTTTAAACGGGGTCTACACGCTTTATTGTTTGAGAGTCAAATTTTCTTGCTAAACGCATTCGTCGGAGTGGTTCAAACCGTATTCGAAAATTACATTATAATATTACATCAATTTTAGGTGACGAACCAATTCTAAAACGGTATTTACCAATGGTATTACTAATTGCCCTCATTTGCTGGCTTTAATTCGATCAAATGTTCCTAACAGATGTTTACGACATGTGGACTTATTCTACATTCCCTTCGTGGTGTCCGTGGATTTTTGGATTTTTATTATTTATTAATTATTTTTAAGGGCTTAGGAACTGATTTTCATCAAACATTCCCTTGGCAGGTAAAGTGTTAAATACTTTCAAACTTTGGTAAAAGAGATTTAAAAAATCATAAAAACCTTTAATTCAAAGCTACCAAAAATACAAAAATGACGACACCTATGCTTTTACGTTATGTAGCAGTAAAAACTATGAGTAGAGGTACATCGTTAAACTGAATCCTATTCATACGATTGGATCGAACTTAGGGGAGGAACATGTTCTAATTGGTCGATTTCAAGGTTTTGTTCGAAATTGACCAATCAGAACATTGTTTCTAAGTTCGATCTGATCGGTTGAATCGGATTCAGTTTAATGACTTTTTTTCCCGGATGCCCACCTTTTCCTGTGCTTTCTATACTTTTATTATTCACTGAAGTCGTTTATCAAAGTCAATCATCAATACAAGAAAATGTAATACCATAGTAACAATTTAAACCGAGATCAAGTTATTAAAATCTTTATATTTATCAAACTAAAAAAATTAATGTTCGATGCAATGTAAAAAGAAAATTAAAGAATTATTTTGATTGAAGAAAAAATAGTATGTGTAACTCGGCTAAATGCATATTCCTGGACTTTGGGTGGTTGCTTCCAGCAAACTTCACCATTGTCTGGAAATATATCACTTTTTTACAAATTACACAATATATGATTTATTAAAAAATGTTTTGTTTATCAAGGGATATGGTTTAATGCAACAATGTGCCAAATGCCAAACATAGTATTTATACTCAAACTCAAATATGGCTTTATTGTCATAAAATAAAATTTCATTGACAAAGCTGATACATAAAATAAAAATACTAAACCTAATATATACACTCAAGGATAACAAAAATAAATAAATAAAATCGGTTTAAATAAATAGTAATTTAAAACGCTGAGTCATAAAATTCACTTATACTATAGAAGGCTTTCTCGATTAAAAGATTTTTAACTTCAGCTCGAAATAGTTTAATATTTTGTATTTTTCTTAGCGCAAGTGGAAGATGATTATAAAGTTTTTACAGTCATAAATTATTGATTTTTTCACGAGGGTAGACGTTGGAATAGGGAGGCACAGCATGTGAGTAGTAGAAAAATTAGAGAAACGGTTTCAAGAATAAAGAGACAGGGGAGGGTTAAAATCCTCAGTGCACTGAACAAGGGTCTACATGACTCTACAGTTTACTCCACACAAGATACGCACAGCACGTTTTTGCAAAATGTGTTCCAGGATAGGTATTTTACAAGAGGACAAAAGGACCAAAAATTTTTAAATTTTAAAGCGAAATTTTGGTAAAACTGGTCGCTTGGTCCAAAACTAATAATAAATACAAAGTTTTACTCCAATTGGTGTTTTATGGGGCGAGTTGTAACTAAAAATATGATTAGAGTTATTTTGTCAAAATAAAGAAAAACGTAACAAAAGAAAAAAATCATGCATTTAAGTATTAAACAATCTTTATTTCAACAAAAATTATGTTTCTGTGTTGCCTGAAACAGGGCCACCGTAGGACAGTAAAATACATAAATGGGACAGTATGATATACCATTCATTTACCAATATGGCACTTAGCACCATTGATCTATTACGTATTAGAGCATAGATGTACTGTACAAAATGAATATGACATACTATGGTAAAACATCTGTATGCTGAATTTAAAGACACGTAAGTAGGCTCTTATTTGACAGTATTTATTTATCATTTGGGCAGTTTAATATTAGTGATTTCTTTATTCTTTAGGTTTCCGAAAATAAAGAAACAAGAAATATTTCGGATTTCTTCTGGCTGGGAAGAAAATATGCATTTGCCCCATTATGCATGTATTTGTGCCGATCATTTTGATGCCAACGATATTATTATTAAGGCAGATGGAACAAGAGAACTCAAACCCAAATACAATCCAATTCTTTGCCATACAGCATTTCAATCATCATCTCGACAGGTAACTTAATCTTATTTTTATAAACAATTTATCTGAAGTTAAACAGACCCAAAACTAAACTAAAATGATATACACATCACGTTGCACCTCTGGCTCCCATGAACCACATTCTCTAATTTATTTATTTATTTGTTTTGTAATTAAAAAAATAAAATTGGGTATGTATATTCATATTAAGCTTTAAATATTTATGAATTAAAATTAAAAAAACACATACTAACTGCTAGTCTTTGTAGAGTTTAATTAAAACTTCATTGTATATTTTACAGCTCGACTCAACTGTTTATGACAGTCCCTGTAAGGAAATCAGGTAGGTTTACAAATTACTTACAAAAAATTCAAACAATACTGAAAAATATATGCATTTATAAATGATTTTTAAATAAAAACTAATATCTTATATGTTACATTAACAGTTTTTGTAATATTCATTTGTACACTTTGGGGATAATTATGTTTTTAAACTTTTTTTGACAATTTTTAAAACAAATTTTCTAAATGAAGAACATTTTAAGAATACTTTTGTCAAAATTCTTGATATTAATCGAAGCTAACAACTAAAGATATGAAGGTTTGAGTAACCACCTTATCCATGTACTCTTAGGCGCTGCAGCTGTCTTAAAGCGCTTTTCTCACACTAAGTCGTAACCATCGCAACTCAAACTCGCATTGATCTGTTTAAAAGTTTTACCACTATTTCTTTAAAAATGTTGAGGTAATGCTGACTCTTTTAAGTTTTTTAATATTTCTAATTTTAATAAAAACTAACAGGCTGATATTATTCTGTAAACATTGTGTTTTTCACTTTAAAGTGCTTCCAAAAAGTGAAAAATTCAAAATTTTAAAATTCTCCCACGCTTACCTGGGGAAGACAAACACTTCACCTTTTTTTCGGGACGCTTCCGACATTGCCGTCATTGACGTAGCTTTAATTTTTTAACAAAATTTTACACAATATTCTTTCTAATAATATATTTAATCGTGCCATTAAGTTTAATCAATAGCATATTAACTGTGTTGTAAAAAAAACACGAAAATGTATCATTTTGTCAGCACGAATTACCTGTTCCCCTGCTATAAACATTTTTTCTAATAACTATTAAAATACTTTTTGACGCCAGTATGTTTCAAATATTACAGGTCATTGTTAACGTCAGTTGGCATATATGCGTGAAGCAACTGTTTTTCAGTTTTTTAATGATTTATTGGATAATTGATTTATGGGGCTAACAATGAAATCTGTTTACTAAATACCAGATAATTCAACTACACTTTAGAACTGCTTTAGCCAGAGAACAACTTGCTTGTGGGTACAAAACTTTTGCATACAAAATATATATATAGATATATATATATATATATATATATATATACATATATATATATATATATTTATATATATATATATATATATATATATATATATATATATATATATATATATATATATATATATATATGATTTTGTATGCAAAAGTTTTATTACCTTTCACTAAGAAGTAAGTTGTTCTCTGGCAAAGCAGTTCTAAAAAAAAAAAGTAGTTAGTTATGTAATTATTTAGTAAACAATTTATTTTATTGTTAGCCCCATAAATCAATTATCCAATAAATCATTAAAAAACTGAAAACAGTTGTTTCACATATTATATGCCAACTGACGTTAACAATGACCTTTAATTAATTTGAAAACATACTGGCATCAAAAAGTATTTTAATAGTTATTAGAAAAAATGTTTATATTTTAGGGGAGGGTTAGGTTAATTTGTGCTGAAAAATGTACATTTTCATGATTTTTTTTGACAACACAGTTAATATGTATTGATCAAACTTAATGGCACATTAAAATATATTATTAGAAGAATATTGTGTAAAATTTTGTTAAAAATTAAAAATACGTCAATGACGGCAATTATTCGGAAGCGTCCCGAAAAAAGGTGAAGTGGTTTGTTCGTTTTCCCCAGGTAAAGCTGGGAGGAATTTTTAAAATTTTAATTTTTCACTTTTGGGAGCACTTTAAAGTGAAAAACGCAATTTTTAAGAATAATATCAGCCTGTTAGTTTTTATTAAAATTAGAAATATTAAAAAACTTAAAAAAGTCAGCATTACCTCAACATTTTTTAAAGAAATAGTGGTAAAACTTTTAAACAGATCAATGCAGTAGTTTTGGAGTTATGATGGTTACCGACTTTAAAAACGTGAGTTGTGGGAAAAGCGCTTTAAAGTTAGCTACGTACCTAAGAGTCATGGATAAGGTGGTTACTTAAACCTTCGTATCTTCGTTAATTTAGCTTCGATTAATATCAAAATTTTTACAAAGTATTCTTAAAATGTTCTTCATTTAGAAAATTTGTTTTAAAAAAATTGTCAAAAAAAAGTTTAAAAACATAATTATCCCCTTAAAGTGTAAATGGATATTACAAAAACTGTTAATGTAACATATAAGATATTAGTTTTATTTAAAATCATTTATAAAATACATATATTTTTTTTCAAATTGTTTGAGATTTTTTTGTTTTTTTTGTAAAAATAATTTGATATGTAAACCTACCTGATTTTCTTAGGGGGACTGTCATAAACGGTTGAATCCGAGCTGTAAAATATACAATAAAGTTTTAAATTTAAACTCTACAAAGACTAGCAGTTAGTATTGTTTTTTTTTTTTTAATTTTAATTCTATAAAATATAAGCTTAATATGAATATACATACCCAATTTTATTTTTTTAATTACAAAACAAATAAATAAATAAATTAGAGAATGTGGTTCATGGAAGCCAGGGGGGTGCAACGTGATGTGTATATCATTTTAGTTTAGTTTTGGGTCTGTTTTAACTTCAGATAAATTGTTTATAAAAATAAATTAAGTTACCTGTCAGATGATGATTGAAATGCTGTATGGCAAAGAATTGGATTTGTATTTGGTTTCAGTTTTCTTGTTCCATCTGCCTTAATAATAATATCGTTGGCATCAAAATGATCGGCACAGATACATGCATAATGGGGCAAATGCATATTTTCTTCCTAGCCAAGAAGAGAAATCCAAATATTTCTACGTTTCTTTATTTTTCGGAAACCTTAAAGAATAAAAAAATCACTAATATTAAACTACCCAAATAATAAGTAAAAAATATACTGTCAAATTCAGCAAATGGGACACCCTGTACAGTATCTTGCCCTAATGCACATACAGATGTTTTACATCTAGGTGCATATTAATATTTTGTTTGAGTTGTATATTGCAGTGTATTGTTTAATTATGTATGTAAAGATTGTTAATTGGTTAAATGTTTAAATGAATAAATGAAAAAATAGAGTAACAAGGTGCTAAGTGCCATATTTATAATGTTTTATATGTCCCATTTATACTGTCCTACGGTGGCCCTGTTTTCAGGCAACACAGAAACATAATTTTTGTTGAAATAAAGTTGTTTAATACTTAAATGCATGATTTTTTTCTTTGTTACGTTTTTCTTTATTTTTACAATTATAATTTTAGGCAATTTAAGAGAGAACTCGACGACGCTTCTTCATCTTCAGTCACTGTTACTGCTTCAGAGGCCGAAGAAGAAAATCCCAAATACACCCAAAGTGGTCAAATCTCTTTAAAGGGTATTAAAAGGAAAAGAAGGTACCTATTTATAGCATTCCCAAATTTATTTTAGGATTTAAAAACTTCATTAAAGTAAATACAGTTTTTGTCTAAATTCAGGATCCCACTCCTAACTTTTTTGAATTGTTTGGTACCTTTACGAACTAACCAAATTTTAGACAAGAAATTACAGATATAAATGTCAAACTGACAGCTGGGCGCCATTGTGAAAGGAATAATTGAGGCATTCTCCAGAATAAAGGCCCATAGACAAAATGTTGGTTTCAAGAAAAAGCCAAATGATTTTTTTTTAAACATATCATTTTACATTAAAAGGATGGCAGAGAAACGTCAACAACAACGCACAGCGTAGACAAATCGTTACACAAATTTCGGGATTTACAGTTTAAAACATGGCGGTTCATTTTAAATGATCTCTGGAAAAAAGGCCTATCGACCAATAGGCCTCTTTTATGGGAATGCCTCAATTTAATGGAAAGGGGGGTCTTGTGGCACATTATCTTAAAGCTCCTGATGCGTGCTTTAGAACCCTAGAATATAAAGTCAATACCTTTACCTACTACAAAATGGCGGTGTTCCTTGAATTTGTAACAGCCTGTATACATTTTGTCATTTTATTTGTAATTTTTTTAACTTATTACAAAAGTAATACACACCCATATTAAGTTTATTTTATACATTGCAGAGGCTATATTGGTGACGTGAGAAGTAGGCACTAAATGTCACAAAACAAAAACCATGGTGTCGTCTCTTGGATGTCTGGACAATGTCCCAGCGAAGGGAACGTCTATTAAATTTCTGGGAATTCAATTGGACCCAAAACTAACATTGTGTGAGCACGGAGAAGTGCTTGCCAAATCTCTGACTAGAGAAGTGTATGCTCTACGCAAACTATTACAAAGAGCACAAAAGATATAGTCAGGACGACATACTTTGCACACGACAATGATCCGTTCCAATACCCCAGTCATCTTAATCAAATTAAAGGGTCAATCTCGTAATCTCACGGAATAAGCTGAATATCTGTACATACACCTTTATTTTGGTACAAAAATACTCTCCTTAAAATCCCCTATGATAATGCGTAAGAAATTCGAAATATGACAGGTCAAATGTCAAAAAAATCAGTTTTTTGCGAATATCTCATTTTTTTACTTTTAATTGCATTTTTGTTTATTATAAAGTTGTAGAACACAAAATTTTTACAAATTTGATTCTAAGCCTATTTTTTTCAGACCAACGGATTCGATAATGAGGGTGCAGAGTGTAAAGCACTTTACTGAATTTCCAAATTTTAGCACGTAATCAATCGTGATTTTTAGTCTAATATGTCATCTTTTTAATTAAATATTTGCTAAATATCACGATTGATTGCGTGCTAAGGTATGTACATACACTAAAGTGCTTTACACTCTGCGCCCTCTATTATCGGATCCGTTGGTATGGCAAAAAAATGCTTAGATTCAAATTTGTAAAGAATTATGTGTTCTACAACTTTTAAAATAAACATAGATGCAATTAAAAGTAAAGAAAACGAGATATTCGCAAAAACTTTTTTGTTGATATTTGACCTGTCATATTTCGAGTTCCTTACACAATATCATAGGGGATTTTGGGAGAGTATTTTTTGTACCAAAATAAAGGTATGTACAGATATTCAGTTTATTCTGTAAGATTCCGAGGTGAAAGTCTAAGTTGATTGGGCTACAAATAACCAAAATCTTAATATTGCTGTCAGTGTCAAGGAATTAAAAGAAATTGAGATTTTACCGAAAGTTCAAAGGCCTGACCTCAGTTTAGTAGAACTGAGTTTAAACCTGCTTTGTACAACTGGGCCTTAGTATACCTTTGTTTGTTTCTAACGTTTTCATTTGTTTATTATCTCTTTTATACTTATTTGTACTTGTTCGTTACACTCGATAATCTGTGCATTATGTATTATATACCTACTTGTTTTTTAGTTTTAAGTTTAATTTTATATGACGTGTGTTATTAAATTGTAATATTTATTGACATTAATTAATAAACTAAAGATCATAAAGTAGTGTCTTTTAACACTTGAAAAGCAAAGACAAAATTGGGCCCTAATAAAAACTGTTGTTGGCAAGCAGTAAAATCTATAACTTATAAATTACTGATTGAAGATTAAGGCCGGGTTTATAAATCAAAATTTAATTTTGGTATTAGTATTAGCATTGGTCAGAAAATTCAAGAACGTACATTCAGTGCCGTATTATCCATTAGGCTGACTAGGCTACAGCCTAGAGCGCCATGAAAATAGGCGCCAGACCGGGGAGTAATAGGCGCTAGACAGGGAAGTTTTTAAAAAAGTTTCGTCGGTGGGGATTAGAAGTAAGTTTTCTGTGGGGATATAAATAAATATACGCGACAAGGAGAGAATGAGGTTTTAATGGAGGTAAGGACCTTTTTTTTTTTTTTTTAAATTTGAAGTAGGAAAATAGGCGCTCTGGGAATTGTAGCCTAGGCGCCTCACACCCTTAATACGGCCCTGCATACATTTAAATTGAAGTGTTTATAAATTAAATTTAATTTTCTGGTCTTAAGAAACGACCTTTAAAATTCTCTAAAATTCCAAACTTAAGACTAAAATAGGAAATCACAATGAAATCAAGTTTATACAAACTGTATTAAAATAAAATCATTAAACTTACCAGTTCCTGAGAATATCCCAGTAACGGTGTCAGTTACATCGAAGAATTGCGATTCGCATCTTCCAAATACCAAATATGCCATACTCCCGATCATACTGTGCATTGATAGAACTGGCAAAGATTTATCGAGGTCCGCTGATATGTAGCCTTTTCTCTTATATTTTGTGCAATTTCTTCCATTTTGAGCAGGTCGTAAAAGAACTAAAAATGCCAAGCTTAGAGCTCCTAAGTAAAAGTTTAAACAGCAAGTCAAACTTGACACCAGTCATTATCTACTGACGTATACAGGTACTAGTTTGACAGACGTGATTTTAGAATGCGAATCCACTCTAGATGTAATTAGACATTGAAAAACTCTATTTGGGTAAAACATAAGCATTGTACCATGCACCACAGGCTTTACTGGACTATAATGCCCATCACGGTCGAAAAATCGATTCAGTGAGTTCGAAACCAAGAACAAAGGGCGCCCTTGATCATAAATAGTAAAAATCAAAAGTTCCAGTCATTTCCGGTGAAACCGGAAGTTGTAAAGTCTATTATATATACACCTTAAAAATGGCCGTTAGTCTAACAACCCCTGCCAAGTTTCATCAGTATCGATAATGAAATTTAAACAATGGCAGGCGGAAAGTGATCTCGTTGGCACCAGGTATTCTAATAAAACAGTGTCTAAGGATGAACTTTATAATAAAAATCGCTATATGATATATGATATACTGGAAACATAGCAAGATATACAAATAGGCGGACACTTAATTATACACGGGGACCAACAGACAGACATTCAGGCGGACAAATATACAGAGATGTCCAACCTTTAAGATGGGAATAGGGTTGCCAGATGTCCGGTTTTCGACCGGACAGTCCAGTTTTTCTGTTGTCTGTCCGGTCGGAAAAATCATAGCAAACCGGACAACCAAATGTCCGTTTTTGTGGGACGTGAATAAAAAATGCCATAATTTAAGAAAAAATATTATTTTGTTTATAATTCAACACCACACGGACTATAATTAAAGTTTCCCAGTGTGAATAATCAGCGACAATCAAAGAAACCCACCTTTGTAAACATGTAAAATAATTACAGTATACAAATCAAGACTTCACAAAATCGTTCAATATTATATTAAAACGGAAAAATTTTTGGACAGACAAACGAAATCGCCTGTCTTTACAGAATGTTGTTAAAAAAAATCAGGACAGATTCTGCATCAAAAAATATAAAGAAAAGTTCATATACTCATAAGTCTGGCAATGCATTGTTTCTCAGATTATCGGAAAGTGGTTATTTTTACGGTTTTGTAATTAAAGGAAATTTAATGTGTTAATTATAAATATTACCAAAAATCAAGTTACCTTTCCGATAATCTTTAACCAATTTTAGACATATTTTAAATGAAACGTTTTTCTTTAAAATTAATAGTTTTAAATGGCATGTCATTTTAGATTTTTACAAATATTTTGCTCCTCAAAAATCCATCTTGCTTCTACATACTAACGTTCTTTCTCTCTCGATCAGGTGCGTACACAATATTCGGCAGTAGACGCTATTTTCGCGATGCATATCTGTTTTTAACACGCTTTTATTAACTTGGGTTGTAACTATCTATCTATCTATCTATGTAACGGAATCTTTGAGCCTAATTTTAACCAACTTCCAGCTATTCGATTTCTTTGAAACTTTGCACACGTGTCAAGGACCGATGAAGATGCAATAATTTAAAAACAGTATCCCGTTATCTTTTTTTGAATCGCCAGGAAAAAAAATTCCATTATATTATAAAAACAACACCTAGGATGCCATCTGTTGGCAACATTTCAAACTTTGCTATTAAATGAAGAAGAAATTTTTAGTTTTACACAATTTGGTTAGTTGCACCATGGGTGTTCAATTTTTATGAACAATAAAAATATAGGGTTAGTTGCACCATTAGTTCAAGGATTCCATAATAAAAGTACATTATGTGTAATGTATACATAATACATAATGTGCAATTAATAAAAATTAACATTCTTTTTTTGGATCGCCAGGAAAAAAATTTTCCTTTATATTATAAAAATATAAAAACAACACCTAGGTTGCCACCTGTTGGCAACATTTCAAACTTTGCTATTAAATGAAGAAATTTTTAGTGGGTTGCAATATATTGGCAACGGTCCAAACATTGCCTGGATTGCCATCTGTTGGCAAAATTTCAAACTTTGCTACTTAATGAAGAAATTTTTTAGTGAGTTGCAATCTGTTGGAAAATTTTAAAATTTGCCACTCTTGTTCATTACAAAAAATTTTTCGCCATTTTGTCAAGGTAGCGAAACTAAAAAATGAAAAATAATTAATAGTTTAAAAAAACTAAAAAAACACGCTTTTATATGCAACCGAACTAAAAATTAGAAAATAATTTTTCATTAAAAAAATATTGTCATTTCATAGGTTGCTTGAAATTTGACACATGCCAAATTTTAGGAAATTACTAATGTCAAACGCTTTTTTAGAGTATCCTGAAACTAAAACTATAATTTTTAAAACTGGTAATATATCAATGTTAGCAGTGAATAAAATTCTATATATACCTTGGGAGAGAAAGCTATTATTTACCTCGCACATTATATCACTCGGGTAGCGCCGAGGTCAGGATATAAAAATGGTCGGGGCCGTATTATCCATTAGGCTGACTAGGCTACAGCCTAGGGTGCCATGAAAAATAGGCGCCAGACAGGGGAGTAATAGGCGCCAAACAGAGGAGTTTTTAAAAAACGTTTAGGTTGAGTGGGGATTTTTGGTGTCTAATTTCTCGAATAAGGTGGTTTGGAATAGATAAATAGGCACGAAACGGAGGGAATTACTTTTTTTTGTCATTAAATTTTCAAATTTTATTTCGGGTGGTGAAGTAAGACGCCTGGCACTGAAAACAGCGGTACGGAGGAAGGGATTTTTTTGCTCTTGAAAATTTTTTTGGTGAAAAATAGGCGCTCCGGGAATTCTAGCCTAGGGCGCCAAACAGTTAATACGGCCCTGAAAATGGTCGGTAAATAATAGCTCACTTCTTACCCTAGGTATATAATATACTATTTTTTGTTGTAATCATATTTATACTTGATATCTTCTATCTTTGTTTTCTATCAAAACAAAATATCTATTTTTTCTAACGATTTTTAATCTTATAATTATTATTTTGTCGTTTTAAGAATGTAAAGGCTTTAAATATTTGGATATATCAATAGCTTTTTTAACGTTTCTCTTCGTTCTTTAATTTGTTTAGTTTTAAAGAACGTTTCGATTAGTGTGTCACTTATCACTTAAAAACATATAAAGATAGATTACTTACCAAAGCGTTGTGTTAAGGCCTCTGACACGATACAAAGCTTAGACTATTCACAAAAATCTGTAAATTCTGTAAAGGATAAAAGGTCATTGATACAAAGTGTCATCTTTATGTGAGAATAAAAAACTTGTATTTCTAAATCAGCTGCTCGACGCTGACTGGTTATTGTGCCCGAGACCTAATAGTAAACAATTATAGACAAAGTCCAAGATTTTAATATTTTCGGAATGTGTTTTTAGTAACTATCTATAATTGAGTTAAGTATAAAAATACAGGGTGGGCCAAATAGAGACATCCAAAATTTGGGAAATTGTTATTAAGGACAAATAAATCACTAATGGTGAAAAAAAGTGGGTAAATTATTTTTAGTTACGAAGATACAGGGTGTTAAACTTTTAAAAAATATTTGGTTTTTTCAATATTAGTTTATCTCAAAAATTTGTTGGTCGATTTTTTGAAATTTGGCAGTGTTGTTCAATATGGTAATACGTTACTATAGCACTAACTAGATAATAATTATAAACTCCAGCGGCCACTGACTTTTTAAAAGTTTTTAAATTTTATGTCAAAATTTGAAATTAAAGCGTAAAAAGAAAAGAAAATGTCTTGTCATTTTTTTATTATTAACGCATTGCAACTTATATAAAGGGCAAATGAAGCGAAAGAAAAAAATATTTTTAATTCACTGCTTTAAACCAAGTATTTTAAAAAGTGTTAATGGGTAGTATAACAAAATTTTTAACTTTAAATTTTAACATAAAATTTAATTTTACTTCGACATTTACTAATACAATTTTGTCCTATTTTTAAAAATAAAGGTATTTTATTCTTGGTCAATCGGAGTTAAATATTATATTTGTCAGTTTTAGACCATGCGACCAGTTTTCCCAAAGGGATGTCTCTTGTAACACCTATCCTAGGACACATTGTATATTTCAAAATATAAAAAATACATCCAAAAACAAATTTATTTTTTATTAAAAGAAAATGATCAACATAACTATAAAATAAATATAACAGTTAAACTGTTTATAAAGAAAAAAAAATCTATTATTGTTAAAGACTTCGTAACTACCTATATATTACAAATTTTAAGAAGATCCAAAATTAAATATATTTTTTTACATTTAGGGGTAAGAAAATGATATAATACTAACTAATAAGACTTAAAAGTCCATCACAAAGCATATTAAGAAGAGACTACCAACACTGCTACTTAAGACTGTTTGCCACTGCTTGTATGATTTTTCTAAAAATATCTTTTACCATATTAAATTTAGAAAAAAAACAAAATCAAGTTAAAAGTTAATATAGTCCAAATATTATTATGTTAATTTTTATCTTATATTGCAAATTTTAGTGTTCCTAAATCTTTTTATTTTCAATTGAGGAAAATATCTAACCGCGATTACTGACTATTTAAAATAACCCAATGGAACATTTATTTAGTTTTTCTTAACCAAAGAACACATGAAAAAATATTTTATATTCCGAGGTGTCATAATGACATTCTTATGAGTTTCAATTTCAGTGTCAAAATGGCATACTTTATAGGACTGAATACTATGATTTCATTATAGAATTCTTTAATATACTATAATGAAATCATAATTGAATTTAGAACTATAAATTACGCTACATTTACAATGGAATAGTTTGCTAAAAAAAACTAAAAATTCGACAAAAAAATCGTCGGAATATGAAATATTGTATGAAATTCCGATCATAAACAATAATAAAATTATGGAAAATGTTATTATAATCCTTCTAAAATAAATATCCATTATAGTTTACAGTTAATTATACCATAGTTCTGATCTTTACATGCAAAAAATTAATAATAAGGATGTACAGGTACAGAGTTGTCATTTATATTTTTGCCACTCACTTTTAACTATACCCAAGGATAGAAAAAATACGTCCTGTATAAAACTTTTATACTTAAGATTTTAGGAGCATAAAAAGAAACAAGTGAACATCAAAAACTTAAGAACAATGAAAAGGTAAATTGTTTTAAATGAAACATCCTGTATATTATACCAACTATTAAAAAGTTATTTTAATAAGCTTTTATAAAAATACCATCTAAATCTGAAAATGAAAATATAATTTTCATTATACCTACCTACGGCATTAACGTGAGACGTATATGTAATGAAAATTATATACAGATTTAAATGGCCATATTTTTAAAACTATTAAAGATAAGTATATCAATGTGGTATTTTTCTCTAGCTTTTAAAAGATCTTTTTAATGGTGACATAAATATAAAGAGTTTCCCATTTAAAAAATTGTTACCTCTTCAATTTTTTAAGTTTTTGATGTTCATTTGTGTCTTTTTTATGCTCAAAAGATAATAGATGTTTAAAACTTTTATACAGGACGTTTTTTTCTATTCTTCTTGGTTACAGGTAAAAGGAGGTGGCAAAATATAAACGAAAACCCAGTACATTATTTGAACAAATTTATGTGGTCTTAAGCAAGGTCAAGTAGGTTGAAAAATTAAAAATCGCGTATGGATTTCTCTAAAAGCACGGCAAAAATTATATACAATAGCAAATGCTGGTACATTTTCAAATATGGACTGCTCGCTCAACGTTTATACATATATAAAAAAAATCTTTCTTTACAAAATATTTATACAGCCTAAAAAGTAGCCTGTCAGATATAAAGAATTCGTTTCATTATTTCTTTTAGTAAGAAATACTTGTTTTCATTTTTATTTCTTTTCCCTAATTATATCACATTAAAATTATAATTTTTTCACAGAAATAGATTAATAACACACACATAACACCAGAAACGTTTTTTTTTTACTTGTAATAGCACGTTAAATAAAATAAATAGTACTAAATTAAGAGTCTTAAGTGCTTAATTTTTGAAAGTCTTACCCACAAATTGTCATTAATTTCTTATGAATTAGATGAACACTATAAAAATTTCTTTTTATTTTTCGAAAATAGTGATTTACCCAACATAGTATGCAAGTATACACATTCAGCCACTTCAAATGGTTCATGAGCAGGGTGTGAAAAGGAGATGCACTAACGCTCTAACAGATAAAACTTAGACAAATAATACCAGCATGTAAACATTTCCTAATATGATGACAGGTGTCTTGCTTTGTTGTTGCTTCAATTGCCTATGAACTTTTTGAAGTCATTGAACGTATAAAAGGTAAATGCAAAATTTACTTATATAACCAAAATTTTATTAAATATTTTCCCCCTCCTGAGATTAAAACATTTAGTTTATCTATAAATCATAATATGGCTTTAAAAGCGTGTTATTAATCTACATTTAAACACTAATTTAATAACAGATAATTTATTGTTGTTGCACCTCAATCCGTTCAGCTCTGGCAATGCGTATTCGTGTATTAGTGTCTGGTATTTCCGTATCGGGGAAATATGTTCCTATCACAACGATAGAAAACACTCCTGTAATTATTATTAATCCTACAGTTGCCGTCACTGTATAAAGGTGAGCATATACATATCTACAAAAACAAATATTAGTGCCTGAAACTTATTAAAATATTTCATCTTTTTAATTACAGTGACATATACTATTAATAGATTCAAGAAATATTACAATTTTATTTTTACAGTTTAAATTTCGTGTCGTCGAATTAAGTTTAACGCCGTTACGCTGTAAGAGTATATTTGTTTTAAAAAGTTATGTGCTCACTGCACTGTTTTTAGTTTTAACAAAAATTCTTAAAGCTGTTTTTACAGTTTGAAAGTTTTTCTTGCATGCAATTTTTCTTGCTGCAATTTTTCGACCTGCACACGCACATTGGAGCAAATTTTAAAAAGGTAAGAATGCGCGTGAGCAGATAGAAAAGTTGTAGCAAGAAAAACTTGCATGCCAGAAAACTTTTAAACGGAAAAACAGCTTATTAGAAAACAATTGTGTGTATACATTGTTGTCAAATTGTTTTACCATAGCGTGTTTATAATTATTAGGGCCTGGGCCAGTAATGAAATGGACTTTATGATAAGAACCCTTTTTAAACTTATTTAGGGGGTTCCTTTTGACGAGTCGACTAAAAGCTAGTTCATATAGACGCGAAAAGCGAATATTAGGCCAAAAAATTCGCGTTTTTTTCATGTTCTTACAGCTGAGAAATTCGCAAAAATTCTAGGCAATAACATAACCTAAAAGTTTCTTTATTATTATTATTATTTTTTGGTTGTGACGCCTCATATGGGTTCTTTTAAGATTTTCTTAGTTTTTCCTTTTATTAATATAACATTTCTCTGTTGTGATGAATAAACAATATAGCACATTTATTTGGCAATGAAGACGTAAAATCGCTGCAAATTTATTATAAATAAAAAGGGCTAAAAAGTTAATATAAATTAAAATAAAAAAAAACACAAAAAAACTTATGAAAATGAACACAAAAATAACGTTCCAAACAGCTAATAGAATGACATAAAAATAACAATAACAAAATTGTTTTTAAAATGACACATAACTAATAACCTCTTGTTTGTACGCATGTGCGCACGCGAATATTCGCCTGAAATTAAAATGATCTTAAGTTTCCCGCTCACTAAATTTTAAATTTTGCGAATTCGCAATATATTGAAAATGTCCTAATTTCCAATTGCCCGCTTTTAATTTTATGTAAAATTGACCAATAAGAATGAAATTCGCATTTCGCTTTTCGCGTCTGTAACTAACTTCATAATATTCATACCACCATAATATATGAGAACAGCTCTTTTAACGAGTCTGTCAATTTTGACATGGTTTGGGTGTCGGACTGGGCGAACGCGTTACTTTTTGTCGGACAAGTTTACCACAATGTTTTACATGCTATTTTTAAACATTGTGCCAAAAATGATATAGGGTTACACTGACGAAACCCTAAGGCTCAAAATCGACATGTTTCGGGTATCGGACTGAGCAGGTTTCATGACTGTAACCCTTATGATTTTTGAAAAATATTTAAACGTGCATGTAAAACATTGTGGTAAACTTGCTGAAAAGCTACGCGTTCGGCCAGTCTAACTGCTGTCAAAATTGACAGGCTTCTTAAAGAGCCGCATCCATATATGGTGGTACAAATATTTGTGGTACACTCGTAAAAGAAACATCCCTAAATAGGTTGTAACAGGGTTATTAACATGAAGTTTATTTTATTGCTGGCCCAGGCACTATACCGAGTGACAACGAAATTATTATCCAGCAATTTATTTTCTTTAGTGCAATCGTAAAGTTTTCAAATTTCGGGAAGTTATATTATATCACCGGACGCCAATTTTAGATATAATTGTATTTGTGTATTACTTCCGGTTTAACCGGAAGTGATATAAACTTTAATATTTTAAATGGAACACCCTGAATATTTTTTAAAATTTTAATTGTACAGGTCATTTCTGATATGAAAGCTTTAATATATCCATAACCTAACTTTTGCTTTTGGAAAAAATGGCGTTTCAAAAAGTCTTAATGACCGCACAATATGCAGTTTTATAAGAAAACAAATGAATATCACAAAAATTTAAAATGTTTAAAATAGTTCTTTAAAAGACTCTACCTTTAGAGACCAATATAATACTACTTCCTGTTTAAATTGAAATTGTTGAAGCTATTCCTAAAATAAATCTATAAGATACCCATAACCTATCTTTTTTAGTTTTGGAGAAAACAGAGTTTGAAAATGGCGATTGCCTAGCAGCAAAGCCATCCCAACCCAAGCAAGAGTTTGAAAAGGTCCGAACGACCCCACAATAATAATTTTATGTTTTATTTGTTTTCTGGGAGATTAAATCTAAACAAAATATTATTTGGCTTTTCTCCAGAATAAAATTAAAAAGTTTATTTAACATTTTAAAAAATTAAAATTTCTATACATTATGAAGAACTATTCTGCTCTTACACAATATAATAAAAGTTATTATTACTTTAAAAGAAATAAAATAATGAAATATTCAATATTAACTTACTTACAATACAAAGGTTTCAATCTATAAACAAAGGTTCATTAGCACTCGGTTGAAATCATTTTAATGCAATAAAATAAAATCTTAACAAGACGCCAGACAAGAACTGGGCCAATGGTTGCGTCTCAAAAATGTGGTAAATAGTTTACCAAAAATGTGGTAAACAGTTTACCTAAAAACTTACTTATAAACTTGTTAGAAAACTGAAAAAAAAATAAAAATGAAATGTCTGATGGACACTTTAGAGTTTGACATTACTTTTGAAAAAATTAACTGGTAAAAGATACACCTATTAGGTATCTTAACCAGATAAAAAGAATAGTAAAAAATGTTTTGCCATATAATAAAATATTTTATGTTTTATTTGTTTTTCTGGGAGATTAAGTTTAAACAAAATATTATTTGGCTTTTCTCAGAATAAAATTAAAAAGTATATTTAACATTTTAAGAAAATCAAAACTTTTATACATTATGAAGAACTATTCTGCTCTTACACAATATAACTTTTATTATATTGTGTAAGAGCAGAATAGTTCTTCATAATGTATAAAAGTTTTAATTTTCTTAAAATGTTAAATAAACTTTTAATTTTATTCTGAGAAAAGCTAAATAATATTTTGTTTAAACTCACAATAATAAGTTTCATGGATATTGTATCGCCGTCTGGATCTTTTCAAACGCCGTTTTCTCTAAAATTAAAAAAGATGGGTGTTGGGTATATAAAAGGTTTTATATCAGGAATAGCTAAAGCATTTAAATATTAAGAAATATATTGATTGTTTAATTAAAATTACCCAGGTTATCATACCCAGAAGTTCAAATTTTACAGCACTTTCGGTTAAACAGGAAGTATAATTATAATGGTGTCTAAAGGTAGAGTCTTTTAAAAAACTATTTTAAGCATTTTAAATTTTTGTGATGTTCATTTGTTTTTCCATAAAACTGCATATTGTGCTTTCATTTAGGAATTTTTAAACGCCTTTTTCTCCAAAACCAAAAAAGTTAGCTTTATGAATATGTTTAAGGTTTTATATTAGGAATGACCTGTGGAATTTAAAATTTATAAAAATATACAATGTGTTTCATTTAAAATAATAAAGTTTATATAACTTATGGTTAAACCGGCAGTAATACATAGATGCAATTATATCTGAAAATCGCATTCGGTGTTACAATATAACATCCCCAAATTTAAAAACTATACAATTGCACTAAAGAAAATAAATTGCCGGATAGTAATTTCGTTGACACCCGGTATATGTTTTCGACTTATTTTATGGAGAAAACATCAAGTTCTATAAAAACAAACGTTTATCTACGAGTTTTTTTACTTATAGATCACGCGCAAATAAGTTTCTTACATACATTAGGCACGCAAATCTGTTATTAATCCCAAAAGTTTTACAGTCAACGATTTTAGGACCATTTCTGATAGATAAATACACAGTCTTAAAATTAATAAACATTTTAGGGTATAACATCAGTAAAAAACATAATTAAAATAGCATACCTAAAGTACCAAGCAGCCAACAATATAAAAACTAACTAGTGCAAACAAAAAATTGCCCAAATCCCAATCGATTCCTTGGTTATTGTTATTTAAATTTGTAACTCCAACAAAAGGGTGATCTCTAAATAGTTCGGCATTTGGTGTATTTACTGAATCTTGGGACTGATGTGATTCATTCAATGACGGCCTTTTTTGATGAATTAAACAGTGAACTACACAGTTGTCAAACAGGCCACAGCTTTGCAGAGTATGGCGGTCTTGTTTTAATACTTGACCATTAAAGATTAACCTTACAATTTTGTTTGTATTAATTTCCTGTTCAAAATGTCTCCTGGAATAAAAATAAAATATAGTATACTTAGTAACCATAAACAAAGATGAAATAAAAATAAATTATATCTGGTGACATAAAAGAGATATCTATCGTGGGTGGGGAAACGAGTATTAGTCAAAAATTAACAAATCGAGAAAAACGCGTACAAAACAATTTTAATGCTGATAATTATATATCAAATTTGTGTACTATTTAGTGGAATTACAGGTTTAGCGTGTGTTGGACCAATGGATGCAGAAACTTAAAATGTGGACAAAATTACCTTATACTCATTTTCAGTAAATGTTGACTTATACCGATTTGCCCACCCACCATAGATATATATTTTTATTCATTGTATGTTAATACTTTGGTCCTGCCGGAAGTTTTTTATTGGCTGTTTATTTAAAAAAGTTATAGTTTATATAAAAAATGTGATAATCTTTAGTAGCTTGAAATCTAATCTGCTGGATAGGGTTGAGGAAGTATCCTCTCATCTTAACCTGCCACCTTTAAATGTTAGAAGGGCAGTTAGTGATTGTGTTTTATTCACAAATTAATTAATGGAAACATTGATTGTCTAGTTCTTCTTGGCCAAATTTGTTTAAAAATTTCTACTCAACCTCTTAAAAGTAATCAGCTATTATCAGTTACATTTCATCGGAATCACTATGGTTTTCATGCTCCAATCTAACGCTCCCTTGCATATTTGAATGCTCATTCTAATATAGATCCTTTTGGAAGCTCACTTAATATTTTTCGAAAGAAATGCTTCATATCACTATTAAGTAATTAATGTAAGTGTTAATTTGTAGATTCTATAACTATGATTTTGTGATATATGTATAAAGTAATTTTATTTTATATTTTATTCTTATCTTTTATTATTGTTAATATTGTATCTGTAAGAAATTTTATAATGGGGTGTCCCGTATATTGGTTAAATAAATAAATATGTACACTTACTTTTTAAAATCTCCTAAGAGCTCTTCTAATCGCCCATCTACAATTTTTATATCATCATTGATAAACTTTAATTTAATGGTTATATTTGGCTGATTTTCACTTGTTTGACTTTCTGTTTCTGGTGCTATGGTTTCAGTCTCCCTAACAGACTTGTCTTTAATTTCTAAATTCTCAATACTATCTACATTATTTGACATTTGTGGTAACTGACTTTCATGGGACTGACCAGCCAAAGTGCCTTAAAAACATTTTTATAAATAAAAAGTAAGTAAACTGACCCAACTGTAAATTATTGCCTGTAGAAAACTTACCACTTATATTCTCTGAGCCACCTTCAAAATGAGCAAGCCTCCGTTGCCTTAAAACACTCTGAGTGTCAGCATCCATTGTTTCAATTATGTCCCTTTCCTCAACTTCTTCTATATGATTTAAATCTAGCCTATTTTCAAGCCTTCCTTCTAAGCCTTCAGAGCTATCTGAACTATTATCTTCTACTAAAGTTGACGGACTCGGTTCTATATTAGGTTTTGGTTGTGCTTGTGCTGCCTGAGGTGTTGAATGCTCTAATTCAGATGATTGAGAAACCTCCTCCTCCCTTTGAGATTGTGTAGTACTACTAGTTGAAGTCCCTATTATTATAAGAATGTTAAAAAACAATAATTTTTTTAACTACAATGCAGCTTACATTAACTTTTCAGTTTGTCATAGATTTACAAAAAACGTACAGTAAATAAAAACATAAATATAATCAATAAATAAGGAGCTTCAAATGAAAATGTAGTTTTGATAAAACTTAATTTTTAGAATACCATACAATTTATACTGTACATTTTCTATTTATAAATTTTAAAAAGTTTTTTATTCAAAATATGTTATATTTATATATTTATAGTATAATGTTAATTACAAAACTTTTAAAATATAAATAACACAGCGGAAGGAAAAAATTATGAGATACTTTTTTGATTTGGAGCTCCTCAAAATTCTTTAATGGAAATTAGAATTGATTCATATGGTGTAAGATATAATGATTATTAAAAAGTCTTTAGAATACCTTAATTATTTAATACCAAAACTTTTAATTTTAAAAGACAAATTCGGACAAATTCCAGTGCATGATTTAATTATTACCCATTCATTTTTTATTTTACCTTCTGAAATTGTGACAGTTTCTGTATGGTTACTTAAACGTCTAGGTAATCTAACACGAACAATGGATCTTGTAGTTCGTCTTCTACGATCTAGTAACAAGACAGTTCTAAACTGTCTTTGCTCTGAAATATTTGTTGACCACCAGGCTACGCAAACTAAAAAAAAAAACTATGTGAAATGTTAAGCACCAAAAAATTTACTATGCTATCATTCCTAAATTGATTGATATGAGAGTTTTCATTTGCATATACCTGCATATGTAGATTAAACAAATTTATAAAAATTATTTGTTACTTGGTAAAGAATTTCAGTAAGATTTCATAAATCTATTTATATCATAAGGTCCATAACAACTATACCTATTACAACAATCAATTTTATTAATATTGTATTAAGTTTACAGTAAGTCCTTGATATTTTCTAACTTTACATATTTTGTAAAACATTTATTATAATTATTGCCTTTATCTAAATACAATACAGAGGTATCTAGTCTTGGTTGGCTTACTTTATTTACAATATGTTAGCGTAAAAAAATAGTTTGATAAATGGTTTGTTAATGTGTCAACCAAAAACTTATCAACATTTGTAAACTTACCAAAGATTACAGCAAGTAAGGCTATGAAAAAGTGGGTTACCTCGTCTCCAATGCCCTCAATCAATGACATTGTATCATTAAACACCAAATTTGTTTATAAACTTATCACTTTCCTGAGTTTCCTGTAGTATACAGCCCTAGAAATTTCAATAGGTAAATGACGCAATAACAAATCTGGTGATGATCAAGGTACGGAAAAATTAAACTTACGTTTTTGTTTGTAATTGGTAGCTTAATTCATTGACTTGTTCTAATTTTAACAGTATTAACAATTAATATACCTTTCCCATGTCTAAACTTTTTTTTATTATTTTTGTGAGGCTGACAGATGACACAGTTGGCAATTTTTCACTTGTCGATAAAGAAGAACACAGGACCATTTTGAATTTAACTACTGCACACTAGGGAGCGTCCGTAAAATACAGATCCGTATCTAAAATTTTTAAATTTTAATTTTATTTACAATTAAGTCTGTTCGTAGAAAAATCACAAACTAGTCAACGCCAATCAGATTTTACAAATACGTCTGGTGACCAGTTAACAACCGGTCACCTGACTAAATAATAATACTCGACTGGCGCTGACTAGTTTGTGATTTCTCTACGAACTGGGTCATTATAGGCCGATAAGGTAATTTCAATTCAGTTTATATGTATTAAATACAAGCAGGTAAAGTTCTCGCCCTAGGTTCTCGCCAGTAGAGAAGATGCCACGGCGTCACCAGTTCTATCTCACTTTCAATTATTCTCCTTTTTGTTGCTCGCACACGATGTAAACGACGCGTTTAGATAGCGATAGTTGATTGCCGTCTTTATTTGTATGACGCTTGTGGCATCTTTGTAACTGGTTTTTAGTCTAAAGATTAGACAGAAAAAGCACGCACGAAAACGTGTCAGTCTCACTTCGAAGCGGGACCAATGCGCACCTTATCAGAAAATGTTTAGTTTGCGGCATTTTCTTTGTCTATAATCTCTACCTATAAGTGGCATAAACCTTTTAAAGTGGCTAAACGTGTATAGCAGCTCTGGTAATGAAGTAGGTAAGAGAGCGCGCTGTAGAGCGCGTCAACTGTAGTTCAAAAGAAATAATAATACCGTTGTTTAAGAAATTTTTTAGATAATTTTCTTCTTTCTATTCGTGTTGGGATAGTGCTTAAAACAAAAAACCTAGTTAAATTGTAGAACCCAGACGCGGCGACATTTTATATTTCATATGGGTGCAGTGTCGGCCAGTTTTTTTAAGCTGGGCGATACCATAGATAAGCTACATTTAGATCCGCAGTGGCAAGAAGCATTTTTTGGATTATTACGACCTCGCGCAGTAAACAAATCGAGGGTGGGCGAACATGCGCGCCTAAAAGCCGTGGCAAAATACAAACAACGGCACCTCGTACCCTTCGTCCGCGATCTGACCGTGACGCTCATTAGCTACCGTACTCCGAACAGAAAACCAGGACGCCGTCGACAAATTCTTTCCGATAATGCGGATAGTCTGTTTGGCGCCAGGCGCGTTCACCTTCGATTTGCTTATGCACAAACCCGTTTTTTCGCCCATGAAATGTAACTTTTGTTTCGCACAGGTAATAACATTGGCAATCCATCGAGATCAGTGGGCGATACCCAGCAGTAAAATTTGGTGGGTGGGCAGCAAAAAGTGCAATATTAGAATTAAATGGATACAGGTAGTTTTAAAATTTAGTGCAAATATTCTAAGACCCTATATATAAAGACTGAAAACAAAAACCCTCTACATTTTCGCATAAAATCTAACGAAAATTTGAATATTTATATCAGTTCAGAAGTTGTTTGTCTTAAAAAATGTAAAAATTTAATTTTAAACAAAGAAAAAGTATTTTTTTAAAGTTTTTTCTAGCAAAGGGAGAATTAATGGAAGTATATAAAACTCGTTGATAATCAAAGTAATAAGTGTAAGATCGATTTTTTAAAATCTACACCAGCATGACGGCTACAGAAAAATCCAATTATTTATTTTCATTTATTTTTTGATTTAAAACAAAAACGGTTTTCGAAAAAATAATTTGCTGTGCTGTGAAAACCAAAAATGACCTATCTTACTTTTACCTCTAGTTTAAATCCTATTTTGTTTAATAAATGACATACATTTTATAATAACCAGAACTAACCAATCGCATTTATTGTACCAACTAATATTAAATCCTCGACTTTGTCAATTATCTGACGCTTTAATTGAAATCAAATTTGGTTGAGGCCTCCACAGAGTTTTAATATTGCAAAATTTATTATCATAAGATAAGGAATTTAAATTATTTGTCAGCAACCAATCGACTATAGCGTCAATTTTTTAAATTTCGTGAAACTAAATACGGAATAACTAAATCAAAATAAAAACAAACACACAAGTGACACGAGCGCTAACAAAGACTACCTGAGGCTAGCCTCCTCCGGGGGTTTAATTTAAGCGACGAAAATTAAAAAGCGGGACGTTTGTCTCTGCTTGATTGGGCTCGCGAAGCTGTGTTTTTTTAAAGCGGTCGGTAGTATCGGCCGGAGGCTTGCCTCCCTTGCTAAGTATGGCATTTATTATTTCGGGTTGATGGTTTCTTCGTTATTCAAATTTTCGCGGTTCGTGGGCGGTTTGATGCAGTGTGGTAGGTAGTAATAGTGTTAATTCGGGCATATTATGTATTTATATTAGAAATTAATGGTAAAGTAATGAAACCCAAGCATTTTTTAGAAAAAAATATTCATAGTCATTTGTTAATATTTTTATATTTATTGCGATGAATAGCCTCAAATTTTATGGGGGGCTAAGCCTTCCTTGCCTCCTCTGACGAGCTGCCACTGCTGTTAATTATTAATATTTTATAATTATTCAAGACTTCCATGAGTCGGTTTACTTAAAAATGAATTGAAAAGGTTTAGAAAAATCAGGTGTTTTTTAACCGGGTTTTTGCATTTCTTTGCCTTTTGCTCGATTTAGGCTGAGCGCTCACCTAACCGCGCCCACCCCTGGCTGTACTGTGTGGGTGCCATGTGCCATAATGTCAACAATTTTAAAGAGCAAAAAAAAGGCCCTCATCTTTAAAACACCTACTTAATCCATCATTTGTTCTTTTTTTACCTAACAGCATTTTTAAACAGCAAAAATAAAATAAAAAAATATATTAGATGTGTTCATTCATCCATACAATTCACTTCTTATACGTGCACCCAGCGTACTCGCTGCCACTGGTAGAACCTAGCGTATTATTGAGTTTTTCGAGAAAGATAATATAAAATGTAAAATTATCAAATACAAAATAAATAAAATTATGGAGTCTGCTGAACCTCTGAGTGGGGCTCCTTCCCCCAATGCCGTAACTGATTAACAAAAAAAAATACACTGAAAAACAAAAAAAATACACTGAAAAATATTGAAGGCTTGGATATAAAAATATTATACCACATATAATCATTTTTCTTTCCTAAAGGTGGGTGTGAATTACCGTTTAATTTCCTTAATAAAATTCTCCAATTTAAATAAATAAGCGATTTAAATTCTGCACTAGGTGACATGATAATTTAAAATCTGGTTTTGAGACTTAAATTCTTGTTTGATCTAAACTATACGTCCTTTCTGTATGTTGCAATACAAATACACTAAAATTAAGTTTTTTTGCCTTTCAAACATTTGTTTTTAACAAAAACGGCGTGTAAAAAATTTATATATACAATATGACATGTTAATAGTAATGACAAAAATTATAATATTGTATACCTTTCTAGGTATAACTTAGTCCTTTCCTTCGGCAAACAGCAAGGTGGGCCAACAGTGCGGGTTACCCATGGACAGATCCGTATTCGGACTTTCGCTACTTGGTTCCTTTCATTTAGTGCTTTGTGTAGACATATTGGAGAACTTATAATGGTAAAAATGGCGTGGCTAAAGTTTTAATTGTGAGAAGTGTGTGTAATTGTAATTTTTAAATTTTTTTGTATAAGTATTTTTAATTATTTTTAGGGAACAATTTTATGAAAAAAATGAAAGCAATTATTTAAGAAAAAAATCTTTATCTATTCATTATAAATTTTGCCTTACAATTTTTACTTCCAAACATATATATATTTTTTTCTTTTTTCAAACATTGCTACCATTTTTCATATTTTATTATTATTATTATTATTTTATTGGTTGCATTTTTTTAAGCTGGGGTCCAGCTTCCCGTAGCCGGAGGGAAATGTCAAGAAACAATTATTTTTGGTAACAAATAAATTTAATAATTTCTTTATAAAAGTTCATTCACTTAAAAATATCATTTTTCAAACAGATTAATTGTTTATAATTAATATTCTTCAAAATTAAACAAATTCAACTATTCTCACAAGTAAGCAATCTAGGGAGTTCACCAAACCCCTTGATTTGCGTAAAATATCAAAATTAAACAAAATTTACTTATTCTGCACTTTTGGCGGTTTTAGAAGTTCATAAACCTATTGTTTCCCAGGATATGTAAAAATCGCCAAATCTGCAGAATTGCCAAACACGGTAAATCGCGAAATAGTTTGGAATCAATCCGGTATCGACAAGTAACGCGCGCGGTCGAAATTAACTAGCGACGTTCGATAAACTGAGTGTTGGGGTCCGTCCGGCTACTGCAATAATGTAAGTATTGTAATTTATATTTTTATATTTCTAAAATGTGCTACCATCACTGAACCTATGTATATGTAATATAAACTTAATCTTAATATTTTAATAAATAAATTTAGTTGATTATTTTAATTTACATCTTTCATTTTTAAACCTGAGCTACATCCCTAGTTACACCTCAAATCAGGGTGTGACAATACAAAATGTATAGGGTACGGTAGAGCGGTAAGGTATAGCCTTATAAGGTTGCCCCGGTAGCACAGGCCTAGTTTATGTGAAGAAATAAAGATAATAACCAATATGACATTCGACGACAATGAAGGGTCAATTTTTATTATTGTTTAAGGTTATTAAAAATTAATAGAGGTTCAAAAGTGAACACTTCATTTACGCACGTAAGAATGGGGCTTGTTTTGGCTTTTGAAATTTCCAATTTCTCCAGCAAGTCCAGTTTATTTCCCTTGTCACACACATGCAAAACTTTTATATTGTCAGGTGTTTTGACGTGATGTCCTGATGTAAGTAGGTGGTTCGCAAAAGCCGAATTAGTGACATAGACATCAGTGTTATTATATTTTTCGTATTGTTTTATATGTTCTCCTACTCTTGTAGATATTTTTCGACCCGACTGGCCAACATAGACTGCCAGACAACCTTAAACAATAATAAAAATTGACCCTTCATTCTCGTCGAATGTCATATTGGTTATTCTCTTTATTTCTTCACATAAACTAGGCCTGTGCTACCGGGACAACCTTATAAGGCTATGTCTACCTTGCCGCTCTACCGTACCCTATACATTTTGTATTAACTACTCAACCTCATTCTTCTTCTTTGATTTTAGCTGATTTGTATTGATTATTTTATTTATTGTTCTGTCAATGTAACTGTTGTTTTTAAATAGTTAGGTGAGTTTTGTTATTTTATTGTATTTATTTCTCTGTGTAACGGGTTTTATACATTATTTTAGGTCTGATGATGCCGGAGACGGCGAAACATGTCACATTTTAATATATTTGACAAATTTGAGACTCTGACTTTGTTACTTAAATTGTAGTTAAATCTATGTTGAGTCTCTTTGAGAAAATGGACAGATTCTTAAGTATAAAAATAACATATCTAAAAGATAATTAAAAATATACCTGTTATACAAAGGAAGCATATTTATATGAACTTTTTTTCACAGTTTTAGGTGTAGAATCTACACTTTATTTTTTCTAACAATATTTTAAAAAATTGTGATTTTTGTTGTAACCCTGTTAAAACATATAAAAAAATAATTTGTTTAAGGTATAAGTAACAATTAAAAATTTTAATTTATGTAAAAATTGCATATAGTAATATGTTTTTTTTAACAAATGGAAGTTGTATTATAACAGTCTGTTTTTTAAAAAACAACGCATTTTTGGACCTATATTTATACAAAGTTTTTTCTTTAAATTGGCTCAGAAATACCTGTTTAAATTTTTTTACCGCAATAAAAAAAAAACATTCTGTATATGTTACAAAAAATGCCTTTTAACAAAAGGTTTTTAAAACACATTAAAGTTTTAAGGCAAACATTCAAGACAAATAATATTTTAGTAAATGTACATACACTGTAAGTTGTTGGGCTAAATTACTTTATAGTTAGCCCAACTCAATTCAGTTAGTAATACTGTGTACTTAGGCCGAGTTTAAAACAGTTAAGCATAAAAGTTTTATTACCCATTATAAGTAACAGAACTACGTATATCAGGTATTAAAATATACAGTGCAGACACGTTTATTTAAAATAAAATTGTTTACTAGTACAGCTTTTTTACGTAGATACGCGTTAATTAGAAAGTTAACTATACCTTTGCATATACAGCATGTCTGCAAATTATTGGTACTCAATAAAATGATAGCTTACTTGTGCCAAAATATTAAGATTTAACCAAACATACCCACATACAGGGTGTTCCATCGGGAACTGCCGCAATCAATTTCTTGAAAAGTACGCTTTGGAAAATTTTAAAAATTTGGTAACAATATAACGTCAGTGGGGGACATACTAAAATACTTTGACAACTCTACCAATTCCGGTTATACCGTAAGTTACTACTTTCTTATTTTAAATGGACCCTATTTGGTATTTATTTTTAGATTCTGCGTAAAATGCTAAACATATTTTTATTACATAACCATTAATTTCTTTTAAACAAAAGCCTTTAATATGAGTTGGGGTTGGGATTTTTGTAAAAGAAGCACTTTTTTAGTAGATTGTACTAATATTTTTACAATTAATACATACAGAGTGGTCAAAATAATCAGTAAAAATTATAACGACAAAAACCTTAAAAGTCAATTTTTTTAAATGAAAACCAGTATCTTTTAGTACCTTATCCTATTAGACATTAAAAATAAGGGTAAGTTTGTAAAAGGATGTCTATTTTAAACATTTATAATTTTTGAAATATTAACGTTTCTTAATATTTATCTATTCTAGCAATGCATTTAAGTAAGAGTAAGTACAGGGTACTTCTCTGTGACGCCGCATTTTGTTGTCAAGGCCAACCAGAAGCCAAACTAAGCCGTACTTAAACGCATTGTTAGAATGGATAAATATTAAATCCTTAATATTTTGAAAACTATAAGCCTTTGGAATAGACATCCCTTTACAAACTTACCCGTATTTTAATGCCTAATGGGATAAGGTAATAAAGAATAGAAGTTTCTATTTAAAAAAAAAAAAAGGTTTTTAAGGCTTTTGTCGTTATACATAAAGAAAAAAATTGACCACTTTGTAATTATTAATTGCAAAAAAAATCGACAGAGTCTACTAAAGAAGTTCTTTCTTTACAAGGAACCCAATTTCAACTCATATTGTGAACACCCTGTATAGGGGTATATGGGTTTTAATAATGTTAATATTTATTTAATTATTTCGGCACTAAAGAAATCACATCCAAAAAATTAAAACAAATAATCGAAAATATAGTGCAAGGTTTTTGTCACTAAACAATAACGGAGTCTAGGTCATATTATTTTATTCAGGGTCAACAACGTGCTAAGTCAACAAAATACTAAGTTCAACTTGATATACAGGGTGTTATTTAAGTACGTGGCCAAACTCCAGGAGGTGATTCTATGAGTCATTTCAAGATGAAAAGTTCATACAAACATAGGTCCAAAAAATGCTTCGTTTTCAAGATACAGGGTGTCAAACTTTTTTAAAAAAATCGATTTTTCCTAAATATCTTAATTAGCTTTCAGTCGATTTTGTTCAAATTTAACAGTGATATTAAGGGCAGTAAGAGGCTAACTTAGCCCCAACTAGATTAAAATTATTATGCCCAGTGGCGTCCCGGAAGACAACCTAACCAATATTTTTGACAAAAAATTATGCGCCACAGACTTTTTTGCAATGTTTCTTTTTGTTTCGAGTTAAGCAGCTAAAAAACAACTTTTTTGTCTCTTGAGTTTCTGAGATATCTCTTTGCGTTTGCGAGATAAAAAATTAAAAAGCACTTTATTGCATGTCACCGGGACAATAACATAATAAAATATTAGAACCACCAAACTAATTATTAAGAAATGAAAATTAGACGAAGAGAATGTTTTCGCACAGATTAAAACTAATTTCGATAAGACAAATTAACATAAAATAATCGCATAACGTAATAAATTATAACAGCAATGTTTTAAAAGTAACAAAAAATAAGAGTGCCATGGAAGGAAAAACAACTGCTATTCAAACAAATCTGACTTTGACATAACTTACTTAAAACAGTGCGTACGTAACGATTGCAATTATTTGAAGTGTTTTGAAGAGTATTAAGCTAATAAAATTACTAATATTGGAAAATGGTTCAATTTACAAACACAGAAATGGCCGATATGCATTTTGTGTATGGAATGGCTGAAGGCAATTCTAGAGCGGCTAGGCGCATTTATCAAGAAAAATACCCTCACCGCATTATACTAAATAGACAAACATTTGTGAGAATACATCAAAGGCTGTGCGAATCAGGCACATTTCGAAGGTCGGCTGCTGTAATTGGGAGACCTGCCACAGTAAGAACAGTGGAGATTGAGGAAGCGGTTTTACATGAAGTTGAGCGTAGCCCCGATACAAGTACACGCAAAATTGCAGAACAATTAAATATTTCTCACTTTACTGTATGGCAGATTTTAAGGGAATATCAACTGTATCCTTACCACACACAGCGTGCTCAAGCGTTATTACCTGCCGATTTTCCCCAACGAGTTGTTTATTGTACTTGGCTTTTGCAACAACAGGTAGCGTGTCCAAGATTCCTATCCCGTATTTTATTTACCGATGAAGCGTGTTTTTCCCGAAATTCAATTATGAACTTTCACAATAATCACATCTGGGCTGAAGAAAATCCCCATGCGGTTACAGAAGTTAATTTTCAACAACAGTTTTCGGTGAATGTTTGGGTTGGTACTGTAGATGATTATCTCATTGGACCTCATTTTTTACCCCTGAGATTAAATGGTCAAGAATATCGTAATTTTTTGGAATTTATGTTACCTGAACTATTAGAAAATGTCCCGCTGGAAGTAAGAGGAGCAATGTGGCTCATGCATGATGGGGCTCCACCTCACTTCAGCATAGTATCTCGCCAATTTTTGGATGCAACTTTTGGAGAAAACTGGATCGGGCGCGCAGGCCCACAGTCATGGCCCCCCAGGTCACCGGATTTAAATCCGTTAGATTTTTTTCTTTGGGGGCATTTAAAGTCCCTCGTTTACAAAACTCCAGTCAACACTGAAGAAGAATTAACCCAACGGATACGGGATTCATGTGATCAGATAAGACATACCCCGGGAATATTTCAACGAGTTCGGCAATCAATGTTAAGACGAGCTAATGTTTGCATTGAGGTTGGAGGAGGGCATTTTCAGCAACTATTATAAGTCTGGTGTTATTTATTGTTTAAATGTTTTTTATTGAGATAAAATTTTAAGTGTAGATTTGAAAATAGGTTTTTCCTGTTCGATTTTTTTATTTCTAGCGTTACCAATGTGCAACGCCACTGGCAAAACATTGCAATAGTAAATAACGTTATGCAATTAAGTATTTTATGTTTATTTGTCTTATCGAAATTAGTTTTAATCTGTGAGAAAAAATTCAAAAGACGACTGTTGTGTAACTTAATAATCAAAAACATGCAATAAACTGCTTTTATTTTTTTTATCTCGCAAACAAAGAGAGATACATAATTTTTTTGTCAAAAATATTGGTTAGGTTGTCTTCCGGGACGCCACTGGGCATAATAATTTTAATCTAGTTGGGGCTAAGTTAGCCTCTTACTGCCCTTAATATCACTGTTAAATTTGAACAAAATCGACTGAAAGCTAATTAAGATATTTAGGAAAAACCGATTTTTTTAAAAAAGTTTGACACCCTGTATCTTGAAAACGAAGCATTTTTGGACCTATGTTTGTATGAACTTTTCATCTTGAAATGACTCATAGAATCACCTCCTGGAGTTTGGCCACGTACTTAAATAACACCCTGTATATACAGAAATTGTCCTAATAATAACGACGAGAAGAAGATTAGAAAAATATTAGATAAGAAGTAGGTAGTAAAAGTGAAGTCAAGTATAAAGTTAAAGTTTTAGTTAAGCTCCCGTACGGGTTACCCCTAGTGGGGGTATCCCCGTACTAAATTTAGTTAGTCAAATGGTTTCTGTAGTTTTTTTCAAAATGGTGTCCAGCCGCTATCTTGAAATTTTTATCTGGTAATTTCACTCTAAAATATAGTATTTATGCATTAATTTCATACCTTAAAGTTTTACCTTTCTAAATTAATACGCACATAAAATAAATGGGGGGACATTAAAGAAATGCACTGTATGAACTGAGCTTTACACGACCTTTGATAGGACATATTTACGCCATTGAAAGCGGAATCTATTCGTCAAGCCTATGTCTATCTGTAATAACGTAAATTATTAGTTTAATTATACTATATACCAATAACCAAATTTAATCAATTAATAATTATGGATTATACTACTTAGCATTATTACATTTACAAAGACAAACATTTACTTCTAAAAGCTTCAGCAAACAGAAGGTTGTTTGTACACCAGCACAAGATCGGGAAATCGGGAAAGTTAATGCTAAAGCGGTAATTACTTGAGAAATATTGACACTGCAAAGGGAGGACGTTCTTCAGGCGTTGCTAAATTTACATTTACACTCAAAGTCAAGCCAGTAGTATGGATTGTGGGTAGTAAATATGATGTAAGGACGGGCAGTGCCGTATTAACCATTAGGCTGACTAGGCTACAGCCTAGGGCGCCATGAAAAAATTAGGCCCTAGACAGGGAGGCGCTAGACAGGGAGTTTTTAAGAAAGTTTAGGTGGGGTGGGGATTTTTGGTGACTAATTCTTTGTGAGGAATAAGGTGCTGTGGAATGAAATAGGCGAGAAAAAGAGGTAATGACCTTTTTTTTGTTAGCAAATGCGCTACGGAGGAAACGGACTTTTTTTTGGTGGAAAATAGGCGCTTCGGAAATCTTAGCCTTGGGCGCCACAAACAGTTAATACGGCCCTGAGGACGGGCTAATAAATTTACTTACTATACTGGTCTGCAACGAAATCCTCCCTTTAAACAGAAATATGATAAACAATAAGGAATAAAGGTGCTTATTGTACATTTGCTGCCATACTTTGTAACTTAATAGAAAGAAGGAATAGGCATGAAAAAAATGTCCTTTCTATTTCTTGTCTGTAGACTGTATTATTCTTTCTAAATGGTTCGTAAATCTTCGGCAGTGAAAAAATATTAACTCCTGGACCCGAACACGTTGGGTTCTTTAGTGGAAAATGCACCTTTTATAGAAAAATGCACTTCAAATTTCTTCAAATATATGTTTTCTTATTTATGTTTTATTTATTTGGCATATTTGTTGATATTTTAATCAGTCCAAGTCCATTAAATTTTCGGATTTTAATAGTTTATCTTTGCTTAATTAAAATGTATTTAACTTTTTCTATGCTGTATAAAAACAAGAGGGAAAAAACAGCGACAAGATCTGCGTGTAAAAAGGATAGGTTAGCGGAATAATATTATTATTCCATTTAAATTAGCAAAAGTTAAATTTAGGTGGTATTTTAGATTGTATGGATTTAATGAAAAAAATTAATTAGTGAGCTCACACCTCGTCTAAATTTTAATGTTTAAACAAAATACAATATAACCACATATCATAAGGAAATATTATTTCCATAAGATAAATGTGTTTGTTATTGCGATCACAATTGCAATGGCTTCAATGTCCTCGCAAACACCCGCTTATAAAAGAATGTAAACGTCAAAGTAAGAAGAGCGAGATCACTTTATACAAAAGACCATGCCAAAGAGCAGAGCAAATGATTTCCAGGCGTTCGTATTGCCGATTTGTAAGTGCGGAACAAGGCGAAAGACTTTATAGAGTTACAAATAGGCGGAAATAGAAAATAGAGAAGACATTTCTTTCGTGCGAGTTATCGAGCCTCTGTTTTTACTTTTTTGCTATCAAATCAAAATTTTGTTGAAAAGCTTTTTTTTAATTGCTATAATTTTGCATTTTTGTGTGATGTTCTTGCATAAATACTACTTTATTCTGTACAGATCGTACTTGTAGACGCAAAAATAGTTTGAATTAGTAGAAAAAGGGATGCATTTACCGTCCCATGGTGTTTTTACAAAATTAGGATAACCCGTTTAATTACCACCCAAGTTCAAAACATTAAAACTACCATTAAATAATTTAAAAGTTTATACTTTTAATAATACCCCAAAATGAGATAAAGTTTCCCCTAAAATTCATGTGTTTAACTTTTGATTTTATTTCCTACAAATCTAGATGCATCATTGAAATGGACACGGTTAGGTAAAGGTTTATTCAAGATATATTGCATATTAGAGAAGCAAAAAAAACAAAAATGTTTAGAAGCAATGTTTGCAGATTTTTATTGATTGGTTTGCCGTAAAACTCCTACAAAAGAAACACCATTTAATGTATTTTTAGGTCTTGGGACGAACCGTGTTTTTTATTTCTAAATACAAAAAGTTTGTTTTTGTAGACCAGTGTTTTTTAAGCAAGGCCGAAAAACAGGACCTGATATTTAAGAAGATAACTACTTACTAGTTTTATTTTCACAGTAAAATTTAAAAAAATACGGTTTAATTTTACAATAAACGCCAAATTGTTTTACACATATGGAAAGCCTATATTGTATAACACGTGCATAGCGATATATTTCGGAACGATGGGACGATGCCGATATTCGATAGTATTTTAATATAGTTCTTTAATTTAAGTTTTAGGTAGCATTAAATATATTATTTTTAGTTTAATAAATATAATCATTATAACTTTAGGATCACGATGTCATGATATTGACTTCGACAAACGCCATTTATAAATATTAAAAGTATAGGAAAACGTCCGGAAAATTTTTCCCGACCATGGCCGGAAAAGTAATAGATATTTCTATCATCGCCCTCTACCCACAGTAAGAAGATTTTTAAGTCGTAAATTTACTCTACAAAAAATCACAGAAAAGTTTTAAGCAATTAAATCGGCAGCCTGCTTTTATTATGCGCCTTTGTGTAAAATAGTGCAACTAGTCCAAGAGCCAGTGACATACAGATTAATTTAAGTTTAGGAAAATATTTTATGCCTTAAAGTTTTATGTTTTATTGTTATCCAATATTTTTCTTAGTTATACTTAATCTAATATAATATTTTGAATTTAATCGCAAATAAATTGGTATCGTTAGATTTTTCGAAAAGTGTTTGTCTTCGCCATTTGAAAAATAATAGTAAGATACTAAAGTGTCATCTTCCAACTTATTTTATTCCTATCTACATACTATTTACTAAACCATTGGAAATGAATTTTTGTGACCTGAGGTCCTTAGAATAACTACGATCATGACAACCTAGATGCAATATAGAAAACGACTTTAAACTCTTTATTATGTTACATTTTAATTTAAAGTTGTCCAGAAATCCAGTAAAATGTTACAAGGTGTTCCAGTTACTAATTTAAAATTGTAGTCGTTTCCGGTTAAGCCAGAAGTGACCGGCAAGTAAAAAATATGCGAAAACTTTTCTTTTTTAATACCGTTTTGCCAGACCAAGTTTTATTTTGATGTCTAAAACTTTAAGATTGATGGCTTATCTAATTATTTTCTTGACACATATCTTGCAAAAGGGTCCTCCTTTATAGATACCCAGTTATTAGTTTTATTACTGTTCTAATCTAGTTTTCATTTAGTTTTAGTAGAGCAATAGCAAATGCACTTGACATAATATTTAAGGATCATTTTGTGTTTTTAATCCATCTAATCTAATCTAACTCTAAGATTGATGGCTTATCTAATTATTTTCTTGACACATATCTTGCAAAAGGGTCCTCCTTTATAGATACCCAGTTATTAGTTTTACTACTATTCTAATCTAGTTTTCATTTAGTTTTAGTAGAGCAATAGCAAATGCACTTGAAATAATATTTAAGGATTATGTTGGTTTTTAATCCATCTATTCACCTTATAGCAAGGTATTTGGTATTTCCCATAGAGGGCAAGGTAAACATAAAATTCTTGCTTTACTAAGGCAGTAGCGTAAACAATTGTTTTTAGGGGGGCTATGGAATACATACATACATATGTAAGTATTTTTAACTTTGTTTTGTATAGCAAAATTAAAATCGGCCAAAAAATAGAATCACAAAAAAAGGTCCCCACCCCTCATCAATACATATTTACGGATATTATTTGTACTAAAACATGTTCTATTTTTCTTAAACAACTACCAAAAACTAAGAAAAACTTACAAACGTTACTTCATAACCTTCATTTGTAAGAACCCTTAAAACATTTTTTTAACATTTCTAGGGAGAGGTGGGAGTAATTACCCCTCTCCCCTTATGTACGCTAGCGTGCTAAGGATATCTGCAATTTCATAACCTTGATTTTTTTGTGTAGCAGCACTCACTAACAACAAAAATATGAAAAATTTAAAGATTTACCCTTTTGCTGTTTTATTAAACAGCAAAATGTTATAAATCAGAAACTAATTAATTTGGTTATAAAACATGGTACATTCATACTTTATAGGAAACTTATTTTATTACGACTTGCCCCTGACTAAATAAAAAAACCTGTCCCAATATTAAAGTAATTTTAGATTTGCCAAAATAAAACTCTTATTTTTGCATTTATATTATTAATAGTGTCTTTCACACGTGGTCACATTTTAGATTTTAGCTATTTTTTGGGTGTTTGGGATAATACAGTTATTAAATTTGTTAGTTTATTAACCTTGTCAGTATAAATTGAGGGTGTTATTTAATAGGTGTCCGATATTTCAGAGAGTGATTTTTCGAAGTATTTTTAAGGTAAAAGTTCACTATGAGAACGTGTGTGGTCTAAGATGCTTCGAACTTTCAAGACACAGGGTGTCAAAGTTTTATTTTTAATTATGTTTTTCTGCATAATTTCCTAAATAATGCCGAGTTTGCGAACAAAAGTTCGGATACCGCGGGTTTTTGACATGAGAAGGCAATTTTGTGCTTAATCTGGCCTTACTTGTGAGGGCGCTACCAGCCATGTATGTTCTCTCGCTCTCAAGAGGCTCATGGCTTTACGGCGCAGCCCTGTATTTGTTTTTGAATTAAAAGAAGTGGAGTTCATACAGTCATTTTACGTAAAAGGTACTCTTATTAGATGGCGCTAGGAAGCAATCGTTTTCGAAATATTTTGGTTTGGTTTGGTTTGGTTTTGAAGTCGATGCATGTGTTTTGAAAAAATGAAACAATTTTGTAAGAAACTTTTTAATCAACATGAAATATAAAAAAAAAAAAAATTACAGACGAACACTAAATAAAAACAGGGATAAGGCCAGATCAAAATCACAATAAATGTTGGAAATGCCCACCCCTGCCTGTAGGCACGCATTCAATCTTCTCATTGATTCAGGTATCCTCTGAAAATTCCTGGAGTATTTTCAATCGTTCTACAAGAGTCCATTATTCGATTCTCAGTTCTTCTTCATTTTGAATAGGTGTTTAGTAAACTAATGTTTTTAGATGTCCCCAAAGGAAATAATCCAAACTATTAAGGTCTGCGACCTAGGAGGCCATGGTTGAGTCCTCCCCACCTATCCAACGATTATTGAAATTTTGATTTAAAAACTCTCGCGCTTGGATGCTAAGTATTAATCAGTATGGCAACACTGACTAAGCCGGTTCATTTATGGGAATTTGCGGCCTTTTTTTAATGTTTTTTAATATTTTAAAGAATCCCGAATTGAAAACTTTAAAAAATGTTCTCACTATATGTATAGAAATAATGCATTTTGGAGGTAAGAAAACCTATTAAAAATATGTAGATCTCTTTTCGATCGGATAAAACGAGTAATTTTTTGAAACTATTAAAAACTTTTTGGCAGTCACCTGCTTATCTAGTAAACCTAAAAATTAATACTAACAACGCTGCTGAGCGTCGGTTGAAAAGATACTTAATAAAAATTAAGTTAACAACAAAAAGTTAGGTTAGTTAGCATGGTATCTAAAAAGTTTATTAAGTTTTAAACTAAATATTTTACGTATTAAAAAAAAATTAATGCTAGCCCTTAAATTTGTAAAATCCTGTACAATTATATAACATTGATAATTAATTTTTTTAATAAAATAATATAATTTAAAATGGCTAATCACTTTTTAAAAAATAAATGCTTTAAACTTTGTTTTTAAGGTTTAAAGAATTAAATTTTAAGCGCTTTTTACTTTGTCAGTTGTATAATAATGCTGTTTATACTCCTAATAAAAACCCTATGTCGCAACTTTATTGTCGGTTGCTGTTTAAAAAAAATAATTAATTTATTATCTCCAAAAAAAGAAAAATAAAATAGTTTAAAAGTAAGAAAGTCACTTTTTCCTTGTGCATATGTTTTTTTACTGAGTTCTTTTACATTTCATTTCTAAAAAACCTAATTTCTATTGCCCATCATGCACAAATTAATTAGAAATTTTATTATGAAACCATATCTAATTCCATATATATTATGCTAAAGAAAGCTTTAATTTACTGTGTTAAGTTAGCGTGGCACAAGGCACAATGATTAGGTAGGACGACGATTCAAGAGAATTCTATTTTTCGCGTTAAAAATCGATAATTTAAAGGAGAGTTTATGAAGTTTTATTTAGGTTAAGTTTCGAAAATCTTCCATTACTTTCTTGATGAGAAAAATACAGGATGTTACAGAATGTTTTAAGGGGCAGATTTTGATAATGAAAATATGAAAAAAGTTTATGTAAATATGGTTTCGCAAATATCCCATTCTTAAGATACAGGATATTAATAATTTATTAGTTAATATCTTTAATATCCCTAACTTAATTTTGTTATTAATTGCTTAGGGTATTTATGGAAAGTCTGTGGCTGTGTGCACGTGAAATTATAGGAAGAACAAATGAAAGGTGTGTATTTCGTGCAGAATTTTAATAAATTTTAAAAAGCATAGCAGAGCGCTTTCGGTAAAACCATCATCTACCTGCAAGCAAAGATTGAACTTTGGTGCCGTAAAAAAATTTTATACCGGGTGATGCATCGCCGGGCGGGACATAGGAAATCCCATGTAATTTTAATCCGGACAATTATTGGCTCCCCTAATTATTTTAGAGAAAAATTCTTTTGAAGTTTATTGAAGAGCATGCAAATCTACGTCCATGGTAAAAACTTTAGATTTTTCGGTTAACCCGTTTGCTGGTTAGATCCTAATATATTTTTAAAAATGTTTACATTATTATCGGCTCATATTTATGAACAACAATAAAAATACCAGTTAGCGTGATATTACGTTGTCATATTGAAATTTAGTGCTTTATTATTATCAAAAAATCGTACAGTGAAAAGATTAAAGTTGTATTTATAGAAACGAATTAAGTTAAGTTAAACTAAACTAATAATGATAATAATAAAGCACTAAATTTCAAAATGACAACGTAATGTCACGCTAACTGGTATTTTTATTGTTGTTCATAAATATGAGGCGATAATAATGTAACAAATGAAAAAAATTATATTAGCATCTAACTAGCAAACGAGTTAACCGAAAAATCTAAAGTTTTGACCATAGACGTAGATTTGCATGCTCTTCAATAAACTTTAATAGAATTTTCTCTAAAATAATTAGGGAGTCAATAATTGACCCCATTAAATACCTCATTAAAAATTGCATGGGATTTCCTATGTCCGCCCGGCATCATCACCTATATATTTTTTAAAATTTTGAGAGATAAAATTTTAATGGTAAGAAAATAATTTATCAATCAAACTTGTCAAAGTATTCTAAGTCAAATAGTTAAAAGTAGAATTTTAAATTATATTTTGTAAAAACGGGGGTTTTTAAAAGAATTATTACAAAGAAGAAATACTATGTTAACAACGTTTAATACTCACTTGATAAAACCAGAAGTCATAGCCCCCGGTGGCTAAATCAGTCAACAAAAGTATAAAATACAGTATTTCAAATTACAAACAAACAAGTCACATATTAAAATTTGTTTAAAACATCTCCCTTAAAAGGGGTGATAACATCGTTTCTGCAATCATAATAAAATATAGCCTAGAGCACCCCTGAATAGTGTGGCTTTTTGATTGTGAAAGAATTTTCATGATCGGTTTAGTATTTCCAAGATAAACCCTTACAAACAAATAAACACACAAAGTTAAATATTTTTTCTTTTTGTAATATTAGTATAGATTATGTTGAAAATGCACCACTTTACCATTTTTTTAAAGTAAAAGCGATCTTCTCAGGTAATTAAAAAACATTACTATCTTGGCGTTCTATAATCCCTTTTCGTGATCTCTTTCTTTCTGCATTTTTAAAACTAGATCTTGCACTTTATTACTACATTATGTAAAAATGCCCCGTTTTACCAAATTTTTAAAAAAGAAAGTCCAAATTTTTATAACTCAATAATTCGCAAACTTTTAAATCAAACCTAACTGGTGTAAACTACGAATACAAATTTTCCTTGTCTTGTCTGTGACATTCATTGTAGTGTAAAATGGTTACAATTTGGATTAATTTATGCTGACCCTAATGTTATTAAGCCAACACCTTTCCTAAAATAGACTACAAAGCACAGGGCCTTGTATCTTGTTTTCCAGTGTTAAATAATGATAAACAGAAAACCCTTGACTTTACAAAAACAATTAGGATTGCTTTGTTGAATAAATCGGCTTTGAACCCATACAACATACAAACATTGTATTAATAAAGTTAATATTAATTATCATATTCGATGGGTTGGGTTTCTTTGTAATTACAGACAAAAGCCCAAAGGTTTCTGAGACAGACTTTGTGGCAAAAGCCGGACAAGTACAGATTTCTAAATTGTTGAGGTATAATTATTATAAACAATTTTTTTCCTTAATAATAGATGCGACCATTTTCCTTATTAGAGGTATTTCTAAAAAACAAAAAAAGCAACAAAAATTTATAAAAATATATTTTATTAAAAATAAACACACATTTAAATGATAATCAAATAAAAAAAGGAACTTGATAAAAACACTTTTAAAAGAATCTTTTTGGGGAGGTTCCTTTTGACGAGTCTTCCACGAATATTTATACTGCCATAAATGGCGAAACCATAAGGCTCAAACACCTGTTAAGGGTAGCGGACTAGGCGGGTTTCTTGACTGTAACCCTTACCATTTTTGGTACAATATTTGATGCTGCTGCCATACATTGGGCGACGCTGTGCCCGAACTTTTTGTCGAAACATTTGGCAAACTGTTTGTAAGCAAGGGGACTGGAGAAAAATTGGACCAATCAAGACGAATGTAAACAAAATATTTGGCTAAAATTTAAAAGTTTATTTAACATTTTAAGAAAATTAAAACTTTTATACATTAATTTAATGTATAAAAGTTTTAATTTTCTTAAAATGTTAAATAAACTTTTAAATTTTATTCTGAGAAAAGCCAAATAATATTTTGTTTAAATTTAATCTCCCAGAAAACAAATAAAACATAAAAGACGAATGTAGACGAACAACCCGTCCACACAATGGTTGTTTTTCAAAGTTTGGCGTTTGCCCAGTCCGACACCCGAAACATTTGACATTGTCAAGCTGGTTAAAGCGCCGCTTCCACATATGGGGTATAAATATTCGTGGCGGACTCGTCAACCCTCTAAAAGGGTTAATCCCAGAAAACAAATAAACTATAAATAGTTTTTTTATAGTTAGGGTTCTTCTAAAGTACTATTCTTTTATTACCTTCGTCCAAAATATTATTATCTTTTTAAAACATATTTCTGTACTTAAACACTAGCTTCTTTTACCTAATTCTCCTGGAATTTTAATTTAAAAAAATTGCTGCATATTTGTATTTGGTAATGAGAAAACACTCTCAGTTTCAACAGAATTTATTATTTATAAAATGTTGTACAGGATGTTTAAAAGCAAACTTGAGGGTTTTGTTTATACATACTAGAAAATGAAGCTTTAAATAGGAACTTAAAATATTTGGCAAACACCGATATATCCTGAGAAATATCAACAAGGCAAAACTTTTTGGGTTCAACAAAAAAACTATTAGACTACACAGTTAACTGCTAGTATGCATATTGTTCCCGAGTGGTATATCCCGGCCATAGATAATTTAAACTTTGGTGCAAAAATCACACCACTCCGAACCTGTCCGCATTCTGCTTCATACTATGTCGTCGACTATGTCCAAAATTTTCATAGTCACGTTAATATGTTTTGTATTTGTCCGATTTTTGCTCTAAAATATGTCGTCAGCAATGTTTTAAAATACCAACCTATGAGCCTTCCTTTAGAAATACGACTACGTAAAATGTATTATTGCCCAAAAATGGACTTGTCCGATTTTTGCCCAAAATCTTTAATTTAAAGCGTTGTATCTTATATCTATATTTCATGTTTAGGTTTTTTTAATCTACCTTTACTAAAAAAATATGGCAAGTGAATTTTAATTTTAAAAGTGCACAGAGTGTTTTGCCACTTTGAGGTAAACCGGAAATAATATTATCAAGGTAATCATCAAAATATTTCGATCACGCGTAATAAATAAATTATTTCTACTTTTACATTATTAAATTTAATTATAAAGAAAGTAAATAAAATAATGCAGTAAAAACTAAAAATAGTTTATTTAACGAACTCCGTAAATCGCCAAATTGCATATTCCGTAAATTTAATTTAATTTTACATTATTAAATTATAAAAATAAAGTGGATAAACAAACACAGTAAATATAAAAAATAATTTATTTAATACACGGAATCGAAATATCTTTTTTGTACAATATGCAGTTGTTATTATATTCCATATCGGCATCTAATAACAGAGGTACATTGAATCAATATTAAACAATGGGGAACACTTGTAAAGAAAATTTTTATTGTGAAATTTGCGCAGTTCCATTTTCTGCGTCAAAAAAAAATACAAATAATGAAAATAGAGTCCGGCAAGTTAAAACTTTTTTATTGGAACTTTCCTCCTCTTTTAGGATCTTCTTTTAAACTTAAATGTCATATTTTAGTTATTAACAAGATAGATAGAGAGAACTAAATAGCAAAAATTGCAATTTTTGTATGTGCCTAAGACCTTAAAATACTAATTTATGAGTACAGGATGTTTTATCTTCGATGGTTTTACAGTATCTTGAAAACCACAAGAAATATCAAAATTCTAATTCAGGACTTCCGACACAAAATGATTATACAACTTGCATTATACTAAATACTTAAATAACATAATAATGAAAGACAAGTTTTATTAAATATGCTTTTTTACAAAAATGCATTATCACAAAAAAAATTAACTAATTGGAAATAAAATAAATAGATTTTATAGAACATTTCAATTTAAAATGTTTTGTAATTTTCGGTTTTTATTAGTTTAAATAAGATTTATTTTTTAAGTTTTAATGTTCTTTAATATATTATATTTTATTTCCATTTCGTTAAAATATTTTTTCTGCAATAGTGTTTTTTCTGTAATAAAGTCATATTTTTTAAGGCATAACTAACTTAATTACCTGAAATACCTTAAAAATATAATTAATTTTTAATAAAATATAGAGTTCGGGTAGCAAAACAAAATAGGTATTGACAAATAATATTATGCCTTTTTCTGTTGAATAACAATACATATTACCCTATATTTTTAGATATATTCATAGAAAGCCCAATAAATATAAATAAAGATATACAGGGCGTTTCATAAAAAACATAGGTTAGGTAATTTGCGCCAAAACTGCCCAACATAGAAAACAACTAGTAAAACCAAAATACTCTACGTAGAAAACTACACTATTAGGCGTCGGCCACGATAACAAGAGTAAGCGTTGAGCAAAAAGTATCAAATTGTTGCCGGTAGTGACTACAATATTTTGTGGTAAACATCGTCTTTAAAACCATATCTTAAAAACGCTTCGCGGATAATTTTTATTTGTTTCGATAGGCCAGCGGCAGGGCTTTTTTGCTCGGGAATATTGCAGCCGGCTGATTAAAAAAAACAACAAATTCTTTTATTTTCGCATAAAGATCAAAGAATGCAAGTTGGACAAAATTTTAAAAAAGGGACAAATATGAAAGTCTCCCTGTAGCTTTGAAATGGATCAGAATTGTCATAAACTGTTCTCTACAGTTGTTTTCTTAAAAAAGAGATCGGGAGTTCTATATTAGATTTTTGATATTTCTTACGGTTCGAAAATAAAACACCCTGTTTATAATATAAAAAAAATATGTACATATTTTTTTACGCATATTTTTAGACACACAAGACCCGAATCGTAGCACGACCGTGTCTCATACGGTCTGAAACATGCTTAGCAAATAAAATCATACGTGGATCGGATAGCGCCGATGTTTCTCGAACCAACCTTTGAGTTTACGGGCGTCACATTTTATTTTTAGTTCATTAGGTATCAAAGTTAAAAGTTAGTGGTTAAAGGTTATTTGTTGTAAACAAACGATATAAGAAAAAGTGATTTATTAAGTCTTAAAAAGTGTAAAATTGATTTTATTGTTACATCTTGTAAATATTATGTAAGTTAAACTTAAAAATACATTTTTATTTTATGATTTATATATTTTTTTAAATTATTATTTTGAGAAATCAAATAAACTAATGTTTGTTTACTTGTTAAAATGCGGTGCGGGATATGTGGTCGGGCACGGAGCGGTGATATTAAGCCTACGGCATTTGATTACAACGGTACATTTCAAAACCGAGACACGGCCGTGCTACGGAGCAGGACTCGGTGTGGCTACATGTGGTCAAACCCTTAAAACTGTGTTAAGATTACTTTAAAGCGTTGTATAATTAACTCATATTACTGCAGTTTAATTTAATACAACAATTTTGCACCTCATCCCCCTACATTTTACCAAGGAAACGCAAGGCAACCGGCTTGTTGTGGTTATGTGAGGCCCGACCTTTACTAATATAAACTTGTATTCTTTTTACGTGTTTTTTTTTACCGGGAGAAATCCCAATACTCCCCGACACTCGTTAGGGGGCGTTTATAAATTACGTAAGGCATTTAGAGGAACAGGAGGCGTAGAGTTGAATCTTACCAAATGTCACCGTGGGGGAGGGAGGCTCTTGCAAATATTACGTCAGTTTCTTTTACAGGAAAAATTTTACAAGATTTGGGTAGGTTCCACTTTTTGGGTCCTTGTTTTTCTGCTTTTTAAACAACAAAATCAAAATTTTGTTTTTAAAAATGTTGCGTTTTCACATACAGTATATTCCACAAATAGACTTTACAATAGGACAAATGGATCAAAAATGAAATTGAAAAAAATGGACATCAATGCTTTTAAATTAGCGAATGTTTGTATTTGATATAATAACTGCATGAATGTTGATAAATTGTGCGAAAATATTTGTTTTACAGCATGCAGGACGTATTTTAACGGAGCACTACTGCTAACTTCTTAATATCGGAGAGATGAGTCGGTTAAATAGAGAAGCAGTGGTGTGCTCCCGCACGATTAATGCGGTCAACAAAAGCACAATGAACAATCGGGCTCTCTGATTTATTTAAAGAATATACTTTTTTAAATGAAACAACTCCTGTATATTATATCACGTAATGGAGTTTCTAAACACTCTCATGAATATATCCAACTTTACCAGTTTCCTGAAATGCCATCCTCGGGAATTTGATAAAACCGGCATTATAAAATAGAACACCCTGTATATTGCAGTACCATTAACATAGATAACAGACATGGGGCATTTAAAAAATACCCAGACAGTCGATGGTCATCTTATAGTTTCTGAAAATAGATGGCCACCAAAATCTGAAAAATTATGTTAAATTTTCATTATTTCCACAGCTTCAAGCTATAAGCACTAAGTTTAGTGTCAAAGATAAAATAGACATTAATATCTACTATTTTTTTCGATTTGAATGGCTATATTTCCAAAACTACAAGAGATAGACATATCAAATGTGGTATTTTTTTAAAGCTCTTTAAAATATCTATTTAATGGTAATGCACATATACAGGGTGTTCTATTTTTATAATGCCAGTTTACTTATCAAATTTCTGAGGATGGCCATATTTCCGAAACTATTAAAAATTGATATAACACATGAGGACTTTGTTTAAAACTCTTTGATAGATCTTTCGATTGGTGATATAATATACAGGGTGTATCATTTTAAAAAAATATATTTTTGCAATAAATCGAAAACCCGATGTTCAATTGTTTTTTTTTACAGCACGTTAATCAGCGGAAAAATACTACTACTTCTCTAATTTAACCGACTTCCGTATCGCCAATAATAAAATAGTTAGCAATAGTGCCGACTTAAAAATGATCACCCTGTATACTGTAAACAAATATTTTCAGTTTACAGATTAACCTAATCATGGCCTCGGCTTGATCACGCAAAGTCCTTAAATCTCAATTCTATTTGATTCATCTACAAGTTCTGTTTTGAACCGCACGACTCACGCAAGTAAATATAACACCGCTGCAGCATGCGAAAGAAAAGCATTATTCTTCATAAGAGCAAGAAATATTAGCAAGTACAAATTTGCGCTATTTTTTCTAGCAGGTGGCCTGGTCAAACATGATATTTGCGAAAGTTATACAATGTAAACTTTTTTATAAGTCAACGGAAACGTTAACTTTATAAAAAAAAAGACTGTAAAAAAAGTTTTATTGTACTTACTGCATACTTCAAATATTAACAGAAATATACTACATCAGGTTAATAGATTTGGCACACAAAAAATAATTTTTAAACAACTAATACTTTTGTAGTACAATTTTTTTAATAGACAACGTTTTTGCCTAAATTTTTGTGACTTACGGAAGGGCAAGCTTTTCAACTGAATTCATTTGGAAACTACAGCGTTGTAAAAAAATTAATGTGCAACCAACATAGCCTAGGGTATTGCCACTTCGTACAAATGAAAAAAAATTGTACTCCTTTTCAATGTTGACCTTATACCCAGATGTCCAGTTTGTGTTGGTCTATTTTAACATTTTTGTAGTTATTGGAGCCCCTTACAAAAAAAACAATACATTTTTTAACGTGAAACTTTTTTTTAAGAAGCAATAGCAGTTGCCATACACGACTTTCTTGAAAATTAAAAATTTTTGGTCCATTTGTCCAACTGAAAAGATTTATCCGTGGAGAAACTGTATATACTGTATACAAATATCAAGAGAGATGGGTAACGGGGTTGAAGCAAATCTTACAAAACTCACCAGGGAGTCGGAAAATTGAAAAACAAACACTTCACATAATTAATGGGCGTCTCAAGTATTTATTAAAATTATATTATTTTTTAATGTAAAACCCTAAAAATTCAGAAAAAAGAGAAAAAAAAAGTTTTATAAAATGTCCTAGTTAGGTGCTTATGCGAAGACACTTAGAAGCTAATTAAATTACAAGCACGTAACGCTATCACGTCAAAAACTTAATGGATACATTGAGACGAAGTAGACAGGAATAATTAAGATGGTAAACATGAAGGTAAATAATGGGTGAAAAATGATTAATGCATCTCTAATTTCAAATAAGCAGCTTTTTGTAATGATCATTAAGTTTTTGGACAAATTTATTTACTAAGTAAAACTTATATTAAATTGAAATATCGTATATTGGTTTCGGTTCGAAGGTGTCAAATGATTGATTGTGGTAGAGAATTATTGAAACCTACAGAACACACAAAAAACCGTAGGTGTACGGAATTCTCGAAAACGTAATTAAAGGATCATTTCAGTTTAATTTATTAGTAACAAAAATCCTAAAATTACCTATCGACTTTTGCTAATAGACTATTAAAAATACATTTATAATAAATACATTTGTAAGAAATATGGCCTTAGTAATAAAGCTATAGTGCCAGAGCTAGTGAACTTTGAGTAACTTAGACCTGTAAGGTTAAAAATTGTAAAGTGATGAAGTCATACCATGCTAAAGTACGAATCATCACCTGGCAGGCATCAGCCGTGCACATTATCACCCTGTATATTTTTGAAACTTTAAAAATATTAAAAATAAAACTTAGAGCCAAGCTTAAAA